>MU279831.1:0-137847 GCA_022385655.1 Xylaria intraflava | reverse complement strand
TAGTAACTAAGACTCTACGTACACACTTCTGATCAGACCTTGCCTACGCATCGCACGTAGGTAGCGGGTCCACAGGAGACCGTACGAGAGGCACATCCACACCATGATCTACATACAGTATGGTGAGTGTCAATAATACCGTGTCTGCACTGTTACAGGTAGTCGGTCTATCTAGCTATAGCTGGCATAGTGCCAATTAAAGGGGTTCGGACAGCAATCTTCCATGTTGATGCTGCTCCGTTCACGGTCACCAAACCTACCTACTCTACGAAAAGCGTCGAAGACAGCGCGGTTACCATTACTATGCCGAGACAAGAATACCCATGTACGTAAGGCGTATCAATTATCCTTCGCCACTTGCTTCTTGTTTGTCGTCGGGAAACGCTGTCCAGGCCGAATTCTACTATCCTATGGCGCTTGTCAGATGGTAGATAGCGATCTTTTTGTCACCGCAACATGTCGATTTGTCACCCAACGTTATTGTACGAGGCAAACCGTACGTTAAGGTTGGCCGTACTACTGTGATAGCCTAATAGTCGTCGTACATGAATGTAAACCTACGACCATCAATGTTGCACCGGTTCCTCCCCAGGCCAACCGATGGCCCGGCGGTCTCCAACCTGGTTTGCTTGCAAGTTGTGATACTTCAAAATAAGACCATTGCCTGCCCCCCACCTGATTCACTTATAGTCATGAGGTTTGAAGCTCAGAGGAAGCTGGATCATTGATGGTATTACCTGGGCTCGAGTAACAAATGCTAATCAAAGAACCTACAGGCTATGTCCCTATGGAATGGTCCTGACCGTACCCCAGCAAAGCCAACGACGCGCGTCCCAAAACTCGTCACTCTTTTGAAATACCTCAGGGCAAGTCTTACCACCTCTCTGCCGCCTCATCCTGCTCCTCCTCAACCCACCTCTTCTCTTCGTTACCTGGACAGTAACGAATTTTGAAGGCTGACCGAAAAGACTTTAAAACGTTTTCATTCAGATGGCTTCACCTAGCGAAGACAGTAGAGTGCGTCTTGGTATCTGCAAGGTCGTCTAGTATATGAATTCAGTCGAAATCTTAGAGCAAAGTTAGTTTCATAAAACCTTGTCTGCTAACAGTCAGTTTGCTTGGGCGGCGGCAAAGAAGAGACCGGCGCATAGTAGGGCAGGCGGAGCAACACCGTTCACCCTTCAGCCCTGCCGATCGAAGTCGCGGTCTAGAAATGGGTTGCTATCCAGACCATCAAGGAGGTAGCCTCCAGAACCATCTCGACCGGCCGCAATCTCTGCTTCTCTGTCCCAGTCAGCTTTCTTCTCCAGCCATTTACCACCCAGGTACAATCGAATGCACGGGTGCTCTGGCTTGTGTTGCTTGGACTCAAACGGCACAAGCTTGGCGTTATTGTGATCAATCGCGCTCACCGTGCAGCCACAGGCCAGGCCAGGAATTCCCCTCTGTCGAATAAAGTCTTGAGACATGACCTCCCAGCGACGATGCTTCTCGGAAATGCTTTCGTTGGCGGCCAGAGCACGCGCCTGAGTAGTATGTTGTAGCTCCGAATCAATTGTAAGTCTGAACTGGTGAGGAGGGCATTGCTCGCACAAGCCGTGGGCATATCCGATGTCTCGAAAGTACCAGATCCGACTCTTAGGGAGAAATAAACTGACGCTGAGAGTATGAATAGGGGCATCCCCAAAGCGCTCGTAGTAGAATCCACCGGTTCGGTCCAGATAGTCGAAGTATGCCATATGCTCCTCGCTGCGGAAGAAAGCAAGAGACCCAACTTCGAAATTGGAGTAAAATTGGCAGTTATTGTACTCAAGGTGGTCAAAATCGGTATCGTCTCCGTCGAATGATAGGGGCCTACGCGGACCGTCGTCTCCCCCGAGAGGGTCTTGAAGCAACCAGTCATAGTCAGCATCTTCATGAATCATATTCTGGTTCTTGTTGATAAACGTCTTTGTTCTGTCCCACAACGAAGGGAAAGAGCGTGCATCGTCGAGAATGGCCATATTAAACCCGTATGCCATGTTGTTGTCGCGCATGAAACGGAAGACATCATAGTTAATATTGCAACTGAAATCGACCTGCGAAATCACCTTTAGTCTCGCGGTTAAGGGTAATTTTGGCAGAGAACTTACGCCTGGCTCAACACGCCAGAAAAATTCATAGTCAGCGAGACGCTCCTCCAGAGCAAACAAGCCAGCATTCCATCGACACATGTGGTGATAGCTTTGAAGCCATGCTTTACCGACACCAATACTACCCATGAACTGGCGGCCAACATCAAATCGAGTGGTATCAATCCAAGAGGGGACACTCCAGTGCTCCTGGGGGATGACTTCAAAATAACACTTTGAGTTGGTTGCTTTGACAACAGCAGACACAAACTCCGCGCTGAAATTCTCGTCGTTGAAGAAGACCCAATCATATCTATGCGTTGAACGGTTGTTGAAACGAGCCTCAAGCTGTATCATGCTGTAGACCATCTCCTCAACTTCGGAGTTGCGGACCAGAGCGATGAAGGCAGCTTTTGGTCGACTCTCCAAAAGTGACTGTCTATACTGCTCAGGGATCTCATCGATGTTGGGAAAGGTATTGCGACGGAGCCATTGCAAAGGATCGGGCTTCACTGAATCATTCTCGCCAGAGAGCTGAGCAATTGGTGGGAGATACATGTCAATAGTAGCAGTCTCCTTGGCGATGCGGTTCGTATGATCTCTGCGAATCATCCAGGCGCTGCCGAAGAGTACGAAGACCAGGCACAGGAAGACAAGAAACTTGCGAAGCGAGAATGGTCTATTACCAGTCCGGCATAATTAATAATGGCAAAATAGGCAGGACAGAGATGGGGACACTCACCGGACACGGCGTGTCAGAAAAGCCCAAACGTGGCGCTGCTGCTTGTCATGTGATTCATCGAGCAACGAAGTGGTACTTGCCAGGTTGGTAAGGTCGCCATCGGAAGCGTTGAAGGTCATAGAACTTGCGCCAAGGCCCTCATTGCTTGAGGTTGACCAAGTGGAAAGATGACCACGGCTCCCACCAGATCGATGGGTAACGCGCGCTCCCGATCCAGCAGCCGCGCTCGCGCCACTAGTCGTATGACGATGGTACGCAAAGGGCATTGTGACTGAGATTGCTACTACGCATGGTTATAATTAGTGCTTCTCCAGGGATAGAATCGAGAAGAGACGAGAGACGGGAAAAGCGGGAAAGAAAGGAAAATAAAGAAAGGACTGAATAAATTTGGATTCACGAAAATCAGTGCTGGTTGCCTTACCCGGGTTAACCAGATATCGATCCGCAATAGAGTTCGTTTTGGATATGAGGCGGGCTCGTCTGTTGAGAGACCGAGGTCGGTATGTTGAGATGAAGACCTCGCAACCTCACCCTCTTTCGACGAACGCAAAAGCAGAACGAGTTGATGAAAACCAATATTGAAAACGAGGGAGTGGACAGATTCTACCAGCAGAATCCAAAGGAGAGGATTGTTGTTGGGGTGTGCAGAGAGAACCAAGATTGTGTCTTGTTAAGTTGGGTTGCGTTGGATGTGGTTGTGCGGGAAAAGGAGAGTATGTACTTTAGGTAATAAGTAGTCGGTGCGAATAGGTGCGAGGAAGAGAAGGGTAGATGAGAAGTTGGCAACCAGAGGCACGGTCTTAATTTAACGCCTGGGTACGCTTCAGGCCGGTTAGTCGGTTAATCAGTTAGCAGGTATAGATTAGGTAGGCTTAGATACATACGGGTTTCAGAATCACTGGTGGCACTGTTGTGAATCCCCGGCAGGAAGTCGGGACCTGTGGTGGGTAGAGAGGGTCGAGGTCTTGATGGGAGGCAGGAACGGTGGGCGTGCTATGGGCGGCAAACAAAAACGTTCCTGCTACTCCTAACGCTCCTAACGCTCCTGCCGCCCGCTGCTTCGGCCGATAAGGAACAACGGCGTGATAGATACCATGGCAACGTGACGTCCTGTTCAGTGCCTACCCACGGAAAGCCGTCCCCTATCTCGTCCCCCACCCCTTTTCTCTCTCCTTCGCTGGAGCCATTCATATATCCAAACCGGCCCCATGCCCGTGAGCCGCTTGTATGAGGTCGCCAACCTTGCAGCTGTGTGTCACGGGCTTAGAAAATGAACACTCACCGCCGGAACCTCATCTCACATTTAAAATAAAAAGAATTATAACCCTTACCCCTCCAACGGAAACAGTATGACATCAACCACCATCTAGGCGTGTTTTGCGGACAACAGGGATATCATCAAACGCCAACTGATTCGGAATGTATCGACCCCAATCGTACAATCATGAAAACAACTTAGGCTATAGTACACTGCGTGATATGAGCTTCCATTAAATAAAGCCTTGTCACCTGACCGTGGCAGAACACATCGGCGTCCTAATTAAACCAGTTCTGCTAAACGCCAACGAATCAAGATACCCTAACCCCGGAATCACATGCAAACTCCCTTTCTCTCTTTCTTTTATCATGCCTCTTCGACGAGCATGGCATCGTCAGCGGCCACATCATCTTCTAGTGTGAGGTCCAGCACGCGGGCGTACTGCACCGTAAGTCGCTGCAGTTCCCGGAATTTCCCTGTGTAATGCTGTGAGTATCCACCGTTTCCATTTGTCTGGAGCCCCGTGACAAACATACCTAGGATCATGACCACGCCTTTGAGTAGTTCTTTCTTGGGCCAGCCGCAGATATCGCTTTCTTTGCCATTCCATCCCTGGCCCTTATCATCCCCTTCACCGACCTTATCTTGTAGCACACCACCCAATAAGCTGTTCAGTAGCTCTTCCACCTTACCTCTGTGACCCTCTGCGCCTATACGCTTCGCATACATCAACAGATACAATCGGAATTCTTCTTTGGACCCGAGCTGTAGCGCTCCGGCAATGCGGTTCTCCAGGTGGGCAATGCTGACGCTAGATTCGAACGTCTCAAACCCGTCCTTTGACAACAAGGTCTTGATGAGCCTCTGCAGCGTGTACGCTCGTCCCTTGAGGAGGTATTCATTTGTGGTATGTCTCTCCAAGAAGGGGATGATGCCAGCCGAAACTATGTCCTCGTCGCTTTTGCCATCTTTGGGCGTTGTGGGGCCCACGGCCGTGGTCTGTAATGACCCAACCGAGGAGTCGTTGCTGTTCCAGTATTGGCTACCTACGGCCCACCAAGATTCCGACAGGCGCTGCCAGGTGTGCATGGCAGGGGAATAATAGTAGCCATCACCATTAGTCAGTGTTACAATGATATGGCCATTTGAGTTTAAGTGGGCGGACGTGACACCAGGCGCCGGCATGGCGGCGTGGGGGTGAAGTGAACTGATGGCGATCTCGAGGATAGGACCAAGGGAGACAGGCGCATGGGGTGAAGAGAGAGTATTCAGGTTCCAGACATAGCACATGCCAGCCGCCGTAATACATAGTAACCACCAGCCGCGGCATTCAAGGATGACGGGCTGGGCCTCAAGTACCATCGCGTTGATTAACCGGCGGCCTGCGGGGGTCCACGTATATAGACTACCATCTTCACAAGCGGCCGCCCAGAACTTCTTGCTACCTGTGACTAGGATAACAGCCCTGGGAAGGTAGTCCTGCCATAGCAATGCTCCGCGTTTAGTCGCTGTGATGTGCGACGGGTCTCGAAGAGATGTGGGATTTCGAGCCTCCAGGATGATATTTTCTGGGAGCTTCGATGCCCCCTCTAGTGTGGTTTGTTCAAGAAGAACCCCACGCTCCAGGGGCCGGAGAATATGCGACCTCACTTTGGGAACCGCAAGTCTGACTTGTGAGATAGCAATGGCAGGGTTGAGCACGGCCGGTCGGAGGTATTCAGGTGTCGGATCCAGGCCATGCTTAGGTGGTTCAAGTGCCGTGTTTTCCAGGCCGTCAACACCATTTCGTTGGATTAACCTAGGTCCAGTAGCCGGTCTTTTAGCTGGGTGGTCTTCATCGTCCTCCCCTTCTGTCGCAACGGCTTTGCGCTTGTTACCCAAAAGCATTGCTGCGAGACCACCCTCCGGGAGTCCGTCGTAGGGTTTAGATAGATCCAAAACAGTCTGCGGTGTGTCGTTTTGTGTTTTCGGCGTGTTAGATCCAACCAGTTGCGTCTGAGGGAGCGAGGATTGGCCGGTACCAGATGAAGAAATTAACATTGGCGCAACGCGTTTTTTCCCATCTTTCGTAATCGTGACTCGCGATTTCAATACGTTTATCCGCTGAGCCGCCTTGTCGGCGGGTTCTTGAGTGTCTCCGGTTTGATCCTTTTCTTTCTCAGGCTCGGGCTCTGGCTGCCCATTTGTAGATGATGGCCCAGTAGGTGTTGCAGTACCGACCTTTACGCCATTTGTAGCCGGGGTCGCGTCGTTAGGTAGAGGGTGAAAATCACCCATTAACGCGCCCATCCTAGATTCGGCTCCTTTTCTCTCTACCTCCTTACTGTGATTCTCTAGTTGAAAGCCATCAACATCTTCGGCGATACCCATTGCTTTGCGCGAAGCACCAAATTTCGAAAGCGCTTTGTCCGTCTCTTCGAGATTTGCGACCCATCCCAGTTCACCAGTCTCGAATTTCACTGTCACGATGCTCCCATCAAGACTGGCAGCGAATAGTGTTTGCCCGTCTGGGGTCCAAGCTAGATCGGATATGGATTTGGAAGCCAAATCCTGTAAAATGACCACGGGTCTCGACGTATTCGTGTTCCAAATGCTTAGCGTTTTATCTTGGCCAGCCGATGCTATGACGGTCACAAGTGCACCGCCAGCTGACTGGCCATTCGTAGCTCCGTTTTCGACAGGTTTCTCGGTGCGAAACAGTCGTGGAGAGAACATACAGACCTCAGTGGGGCCTTCGTGTCCAATGAGATTGATCTCACTACCCCAAGTAGAACGTTCGATAATAGCGACGGAACTAACGGGACCATTGACGGCATTGGCAGCGGCAATATGGTTGCCATCCGGTGACCAGGAGCACCGTCTGAAGTAGGTCGTCAACGGAGAAGATTTAAAGGGTGCACTAATCGTCGTCTCGAGCTGAAAGTTATTAACCATATCGTGCTGAGTGGCATTAGGTGCTGGAGAAGTAAACCGGAATATCTTTATGGAGCGGTCGTCGCTTGCGGTGGCAAAAAACTTGTTGGCCGGATCGAAGGTAATACCCTTGACATGACTTTGATGCAAGGAGAGAATCTTGAGTTTCTCGAAGGTGTGCCCTGACCAAACAACTACCTTGGAGTCAAGACCGACGGACACCAAAATGGAGCCGTCGTGAGACCACGCCAAGTCCTGGACATCATTGTCATGCCCTATCAGCCGCTTAGTTGTCTTCCAATTCTCGACCGGAGGTGGGCCACTGGTGCCAAAGGGCGCAATAGGCGGCGGTCCGCTCTCAAGTTGATATATACATATGATCTTATCATCCGCACCGGAAGCGAGATATCGGCCGCTGGGGGAGAAGCGCACCGAGTGAATGGTGCCCAGATGATGGCTCATATGGCATAACTGACGTGGGCCGGTAAAAGAAGGCTCTTCGGCGTTGTAAACGGCTTCGGTCGACCAGATACGAACATGACCATCTTTATGCTCTCAGAGTTAGAGGATAATCAAACACAGACAACTATTAGGACGGGCATCATACCACCGCCGGCGGTCGCAAGCCGCTTCCCATCCGGGGATACATGACAACTATACACTTCGAAATCCTTCTGTTCACCTACAAGTCAGGTTAGCAGGATCGGCTCGATGTTTTTTTCACGATTAGGCCAAAGCCGGTACCTTTGTGGCTCAGCCACGAGGGCTTAAAGATGCGCATGATGAGTTGAGGTATACACTAAGAATTCGCATGTCGCCATGAAAGATGGGCTCCGTTTAAGTCGACGATGGGTACGCCGTAGCCGAAGACAGAGATTAGATTGCGCGCTGCCGATCGATGCACGGCCCGGAGATGGGAATGGATGCGTAGAGTTGAGGTCTCCAGTCAACTGGAATTCGCTGGCGCAATTGAAAATCGGTCGATCAATCAGCTTCAGACGTCAGTCGCGCGACGCGGCCGGGTAAGCGGGTCCCTTCCTTGCCTTGGGCGCTTCAAGTTCATTTGGGCTTAAAACTTCAAGCCCTGTGTTGCTTAAGTACATAATGATGGATAGGAATAAACCTCGTTTTAAGAATATGATGGTATTGGTCTTATGTAATGTAAAAATAATAGTTAAATATACTACCTATTTAGTATTGATACTAACAAATTCATACCTAATCTATTAATTAATTATAAATTATATAATAAAAATATATAGCTGTTGAATGCAACGGTTTGACTACTTGAATGAGAATATAGTAAAGAAGACACAAAGGAGAAACACATTATGTGCTAATTGCACTTGTTTGTATTATTTGTGGTAAATACAAAGAACAATGGTAGCACCCCACATAAAAACAGAAGATGTATATATAATGGGAAGTACTTCTCCTAGATAGTTACAACCACATAAAGGACTATAAGTCAAACTCTGCCTTTGTAACTCCCTACGCATCATGGAATTTTATAATAGCTATATATTTATATAATTGTTACTCTAATTATAATATTGATTTGAATATTACTTGTTATTTTTTAGTATTTATATTATATCTAAAAAAACAATTTCTTAACTATTTAATTTATTAAGTTTAGAAATTGTTAATCATAATTGATTTTATAAAATTTAAAAACAATTATGAAACAACTTTGGTTATTTTAAAGATATATTTACTTATTTAGTAAAAGAATGTAGATTTTTGTTCTGCTATATATTTATAAATAGATCTTTATAATCAAATTTTATCAATATGATAAATTATTGAGATATTGAATGAGGATACTTTAACTTCAACTTTAATCCTATAAATATTTATTTTATGGCTGATGTATATAATAGTTGCCTACAATAAATTGCATTTTTTGCTCAAACTTAAGTGAGGCACCTCCTTATTCAATAGGTACCTACCCCTGTTTCCTACCCCTGTTTCCTACCCCTGTTTGCGCAAACTGCCTCTTGGCGCAACAATTTTGGCTGCACGGATTTATTGTGTTTACGGGGATTGTTACTGTAGCAGCAGGTACGGAATATACCTACTGCTTGGGCCAGTGCCTGGTGCCTTATACAAATGAACTCTCCCAACTTGAAGTCTTCGGCATTTGGACATACTCGAACGACCTCGTTGACTTCAATCGTATTCTACGACTGGCACGATGAAATGCGGTGTATTCTGTATACACCCGATTCTGATTAAGTCGTGTTTTCGCGTGTTCTGCGTAATCCATTCGTCTTGATTTCCCTGCCGGGTTTTATTCTCATCGTTTCCCGCCTCGCGAGGAAAATCTACCGAAATAACCCATTTCTGACTAAGAAATAATCGTCTGAGCTTCTCCCCCCACCCAATTGCTGCTACTATGACGCCTCCTCCATGGGCCGGAGCTTCGAGCGACGACCTCTACTTCGTTCTTCTGACAGGAGCCAATAGGTACGTACGTTTACTTGGCTAAGGTCTATCCCGGAGCTTCTCGACGGGCGCATGGATGTCTCAGGTACATCTATCTCATTTACCGGAATGAATATGCCCGAATTTAATGCGAGCTCAACTGACGACTCCGTCTCTGCCTCAGCGGTGTCGGTGTGGGCATTGGGCAACGAATTATAGACGAGTTCCTTGCTTCGCGTCCTCCGACCTCCCATCTTGTCCTCATACCAACGACACGCTCCAAGGCCAAGTCTCGCGACACCGTGCTATCTTTACGCCACCATCTTCGTCGGACTGCTCGCACATCGAGTGTGCTCAAAGCCCGCTCGGGGCCAAATTATGATCCCCAATCCGTAGTAGCCAGAGTCCACGTCTTAAGCATCCAGGTCGAACTATGCGATCTCCGATCGATATACGCCGCCGCCGACCAATTGATCAATGGCAGAGTTACCGACCCGACCGGTGTCATCGACGATGTGAAGATACCTCGCATTGACGCGGCTCTCTTCAACGCCGGTCTAGGAGGGTGGGGTGGACTGGACTGGTTCGGGTTCGCCCGCCAAATCTTTACCCACGGCCTCATCCAGTCCACCACGTTTCCAACCTATAAGAAAGCCTTGCCCAAAGCAGTGGTTCTAGACTCGCAGAAGCTCATCGGGCCCGGCGGCCCCAAGTCCGCGCCGCCCCCAGAGTTAGGAGAGGTATTCTGCGCCAACCTCTTCGGACACTACGTGCTCGCGCACGAGTTATTACCACTCCTCAGCAGAGCCAATGCCAACGAGACGCCAGCCCGCGTGGTATGGACGAGCACCGTAGACGCATGCCACGAGCATCTGGATTTCGACGACTTCCAAGCCCAACGCTTCATGGCGCCATACGAGAGCAGCAAACGCATCACGGATCTAATCGCCCTAACCGCCGAGCTACCGAGCGTACAAAAGGCCTCTGCCCCTTTCTTCACCAAGCCCACGTCGGCGACTGCGCCAGTGAAACCGCGGTTCTACGTCTCCCACCCCGGCGTGGTCTGCACGCCCATTTTCCCACTCAATTGGTTTCTCTTCTTCTGGTATTGGGTCACGATGCACGTGTCGCGCCTGTGCGGCTCCCCCTGGCACACCGTCAGCATCTACACGGGCGCATGCGCCACATCCTGGCTGGCCCTAGCCGACCAGTCATCCCTCGACCGCCAAGGCGCACACCGTTGCAAATGGGGTTCAAGCGCAACGTGGACCGGGCACGCCGCGCCCAAGAAGTCGGAGGTGGAAGGCTGGGGCTGGGAGGGCGTCATCGAGGACGCCGAGGCGCTGAAGGCAGACAACGCCCGCGGCGTGCTGCACAAGACAATCGGTCGCAGGTGGGACGCCGCTCCGCTAACGGAAGCTCAAAGGGCAGGGTTTGAGGCAGATGGGCGTCGATGCTGGGCGGAACTGGAGCGGCTCAGGGTTGCATGGGGGGCCGCTCTCGGTCGCAAGGAGACGTGACGGCATCGGCACACCACCAAAAGGGGGAGAGAGAGGAATATAATGAATGAAGCACGAGCATCTCCCGCGAAAACCATAATACACACTGATTACAGCCCCTCAAAAGATTATATTATATCGAAGACTTCACTGAGAAGACGGGCTCGTCCTACAGGCACAGCACGCTCCATTTCTAGCATGTCATCGCCGCGGTATATTAAATATAAAATCATTACCTGGTAGTCCTATCCCAGCTTGATTAAATTCCTGCCGTAGATCGCTTGAGCGCAGCTCGCCTGCAAAAGCGCAAATCAACATAAACATTGTCCGAGGCGAAGCAGAACTGCCAGCAGCTATATGCCCGTGACCAAGTTCCTCTCCTGCCCGACTACAAAAACCTAGTTTATTTTTAAAAAAATAAAAAAAAAAAAGAGCAAGCAGCAAGCCTTGCGCCCCGACGCTTTCAGACAGCGGGCGCCGGGTCGCCATCGGTGCTTCCCACGTTGTCGCTCCGCAGACGCCTCAGGATGATCTTGTCCTTGCGCCCAAAGAGGCCCAGAGCAAGCGGCAGCGGGATGGCGGCCAGCGCCAGCACGGCCGTGAAGATGAGGGCGTTGTTGAGGTTCGCGGGCGGGTCGGCGGAGGGCGGGGCCTTGAGGGCGTCCGAGATGATGATGAAGATGCCGCCGAGCAGCTGGCCGCCGGCCCATGCGATGGTGGACGTGACCTCCGGACTCATGGGGTAGCCAATCTCGCACAGCAGCTCGAGGGCTACCGGGACGAGTGAGAAGCTCGCGGCGCCTAGCACGGCGAGGACGACGTAGGGCCCGGCGAGGTGGCGGGTGGGCGGGACGAAGACGAAGGCTAGGTAGGAGAAGCCTACGATCGGGACGGCGATCTTGACGGTCAGGAGGAACGCCTTGGTGCGGTCGATGATCGGGGATGAGATGGCGCTTGTGACGAGCCCTACCACGATCAGGAGGGCTCCTGCTATGCCAGCATCGTCGGACGTGAAGCCGTAGGGGAGGAGGATCTGGTTTAGGAGAGACGAAATGCTGTTAAAGAAGCCGACGTATATAGCGAAGGGGATTAAGACGAGCCAGAGCTCCAAGGAGTTTAGGAGGTGGAGGGACGAGCGCAAGGAGGCCTTCGGGACTGTCCCTGACGGCCCTGGAGGCGAGGGTGGGGTGGCAGGGATGAAGAAGGCCGGGAGAGCTACTACGACAGACTACATTTTACGAAGAGTGTTAGGATTCGTTAAAATAAGGCGCGGTACAGAGAAGGGAGGGGCAGGGGAGTACTGGTAAAAGGAAGCTTGACCGTACAATTAGAGTCACATAAATTACGGCATCCGACACTTCAGCTGGATTGGTGGCCAGAAAAGGGATGACGAGCTCGCCAAGGGCGGCACCAAAGGGATTCGCGAGACTTGGGAGGGCAGTAGCGGCGACACGGCCACGATCCGTGAACCATAGGTCCGAATAGCGCGTCGGCGCGCTCAGGACGAAGGGCTGCGCAAAGCCGCTCAATATCTGCCCGAACATGACAACGCCGTACATGCCGCCGCTGCGTGAGTGCGAGCCGGCCACGCGCACGATGTTACCCAAGATCGTGAATACGGCGGCCGTCATGATGGATTGCTTCGGCCCCCAATGCAGCATGTAGATAGCAAGCGGCGAGAGGGCGACGAAAGAGAAGAGGAAGGCTGTGGAGAGCCAGTTTATGTCCGTCTCCGAACGGCTGTAGTAGACCGCCGCGTATTGCGAGACGGGTGAGAAAGTGAGCCACTATAGGAGCACGTCTAAGGTCAGCAGCTCTGTCCCGCCCGGCGGCCGTTCTTGCACTGTCACTTTGTGGGCTGTTTATGTTTTGCATTGCTTATGTTTAAGACGGATCCTTTTATCGCATGCTGTGACGGGCGAGGGACTCATGAATAGAGGATGAAGGATGAATGGCAGGCGGTATAGATGCGAGACTTACATCCCAGCTCACTATGATATTGAGCAGCGTCAGCTGCACGAGTCCAAACCACCTCCTCTTATACACTTTATAGTGGACCGTCCCGTCGCCATCACCCCCTCTGGCTGCTGTTTCACGAACATGCCTGACGGCGTCTGTCGCGACGGCCGGCCCGATGCGAGGTCCAAACCCGTCTTCAACATGTGAAACCAGACGTTCATCGCCATCACTGGGCGTCTCGTCGAGGCTCCCCGTCGAGTCGTTCTTCCCCGGCTGTATGCCGTCCAGATGGCATGCGTCGTATATTTGATCGTCAATGTCCACATCAACATCGGGATTGTTGCCACTATAGTTGTGGACGTCAATGTTGTCAGCGCCGGCTCCGGCAGGGCATGAGTCGGCCGAACCGGGAGGCTCATTTGTACCCGAAGGGGCCATTGAAAAGCCGTGTCGCGCCGTTGGGGGAATGGGCACAGGGATACTAGCAGGTTCGCCGAAGAGCGAAGCGAGCTTCCACGAGTGCCTCGAGAACCTCCTGATGGAAAGTATCTATGACCCGGTATTGACAAATGCAGTCATCTGACATAGGCGAACGTACGAGTTAATGCCAAGGTATTCTTGTGCAATCAACAGTGAGTTGCATCGTAGGTGGAAGCGAAAGAGGGCAAGCGGGTTGTCCTTGTTTCTGCTCCTTTCGTTGTATTCGGTTTTACTCCTCTTTCCTGTTCGTCCATGAGTGAGTGCAATGGGAACAGATCTCAAGGGCCGCGAGCTCTACGAAGGGAGGCAGGTTAACCGGTCACGCACGCGAGATGCCAGCGGAATACCAGGGATGTAGCCACGGATTATAGAAACCTACCTGGGTATAGGCAAGTTGCACTGCATGCAAATTCGGCAGGTATATGCACAATCCGGAATAATCCCCGCCATCATAGCCCCATAATAATTACCCCCCGGTGCCCGCCGTCCTCACTCAGCAGCCCCTCCGTCCATATCGAACCAAGACAACTTCACGCGCTTACTCCCTATAAAAGCAAGCGTCTACGGAACAGCTGCCTCCATTGTATCTTCCATCCACCATTGGCCCTGACTCCACCTCATCTCCCCTCCATCTTCCCTATTATAAAGACCTACCACAATCAACACCCTCCTCCGTGTCAAGCCCCGCCGCATCTGGTGGGAACTCTTTCCGGATCTTGAATAGCGTGCACCCGCGCGTCCATAGGGCATTATCTTGACCTCCTAACAGTAGGTACCTACCGCTGGCAACAGGTAATTTCCAGGGACACGCAAGTATGCCAGACGTAACGAGATTGAGAGACATTCACAGAAGCCGGAGGACGCAGATCCGACTCGAGGTATCATTACCCAGCTCTGATACACATACCATCTCGGTATATACCTTCATCACAGGGGGGAAGCCTGGACATCCACGAGGCATTCTGCTTATGTAAGAACCTAGCTTAGAATAAGAGTCCTTCGTACTTCGATAGGCCATCCCCCAAGGACGAACTCGACGCGCAGGAGCCGGGGACTGTAAGTACGGGGCCTTGACGAGATCTACCGGGCTCATAATGGAGAAAGAGTCCGGCGAGATGGCTCATTAAAAGCATCAAGCCAAAGCTTGGGAGAATACCTATATACAGTTATTTGAACATCACCATCCCTCGGCGGCGACGTAGCCGGGAAGGAATCCTAGCCACACACCACTGGAGCCGCCGTATATTCCCCCCAAGCGCTCGGGACTTTCATTTATCCAATCTTGATGAATTGTATCTGAATTGCAGTCCTCATTCCCCCTTTTAGAGAAGAGAATGAAAATGAAAATGACATAAAAAATATCCTTCCATATCTGCCGTGCCATTACTCCTATGTTTCCAAGCAACCTAGATATAAAAAGATCCTTCCATGCAGCCGTTGCTCTGCTTGATAGATGTCCATGCGTGCTTGTTTCTATACGTGAGAGATTCCGAGCGCTGTAGCAGCAGTACTTATGTAATGCTATATAGTAGGGAATGACCCAGAGCATATTATCTATTAGTCAGGGGCACGCTCTGCTCGGATGCAGACGAAGCCTTGCGGCATGTTACCTAATCAGTATCATCTTTGGCTGGAAGGCAAAGATCACGTCGCCATGTGCCCGCATCTAGCGCCGGTTTCGGACAATACATGTACACTTCTATACTGCTCGCGAACAATCCCAGTTTGGGAGGGTAGATGCAAAGGCGACACCGCCCGTGGGTGAGAAAGGACATTTGGTTTATTTAGGAGTGTGGGATGAACGAGGTATGATGGTACAAGAGAGCCGGCTGGTGCTGGAAATAAAGCACCTCAAGACGCTTTGCTTGTCATTCACTAGATCGAGCCGGCACAAATCGTGATAAAATCCCCGTGCATACCAGGCAGGCGCCGGCGGAGGTTTTGGGCCTGTCGACTTCGAGTTCTAATCTAGCCGTTGTTTTGCTCTAGAGGGATCTATGCGGAGGTAGCTTTAATTGGCGTCGCCAGCGATCGAGAATTGTACATTTTGTTCCGTTTATTTGAGAATGGACCAGAGCTTGGGAGCGGCGCATTGGGTGGCGCAATGAGCGAGGTGGAAGACTGGGAGACGGGATATGTTAGTTTCTCATGCAATACAGCTGGTGCGAGACAGCCCGAATATCCCGAGTTGCGGTTCTTGGCTGGAGTCGGGCGATGAAATGTATACTTACACTCCTCGACGCAGTCCTCCTTTTCGGCTCCGTCGTCGTTAGAGGCGTTGGTGACCCGCTCAACGCACTCGTCGAAATGGTGCTTTGCTGGAGCGCACTGCTTGGAGTTCCTGCACTCTATTTCCGTTGTCAGTGGATGATCAATTGGGCCGTCGTGCCTCAGTTTTTCTTCGAGGCATCTTCCGGGGTATCATGACGGGGCGCCATAGGGGTACATATGGCGTTGTGTCTCCGTGTCTCCCGCGTTCATGCCCAACTCATACTGACCTTCCTCTAACTTGTCCTTGGGGTCCACAAGCTCCTCCTCCTCCTCCTCTTCTTCTTCTTCCTCGGCTTCCTCTTCCGCCTCTTCCTCCTCCTTTTCCGCCTCCTCGGTCACGGCCTGCTCCCCGCCAGTAGCTTGGTCGGACTTGGTCTCGTCAGATCCTTCCTCTCGGACCTCGGTGGCCTCCTGCGGTCTAATTAGCCATCTGTCCCCAACAAGATCTGGACGGCGGCCGAGGCTGCTGCATCCGAAATGGAACTAGATTGTGGCAAGGTGCGCTCAAGTTTCCGTAGCTCTAGGTAGCTTGGTCGGGGTGATGAACTAGGCTTATGCGGTACCTTTTCCTGGGCAGGAGCTTCAGCCTCGGCTGTACTCCATGGCGTGGCGGCCTCGACGAGGTCGTTGATAACGTCCCAGACACCCATGTCGACTGGCTTAGTACTGCACGGGTCCAATGGCTCTTGTTGTGACGGAACGATGGGCGATGAGATGTTAACTTCGATATTGCTCGGTTTGAGAAAATTACGGGCATCAGCAATTGGGCCATTTCCATTGGCTGGACTGTATCCAGGTAGCTCTAAATCACGTGATCCCGGCCCAAATCCATTCCAAAGACGTTACGTAATTGATTACCTCGGATTACCGTGTTACCGACGCAGCCAGGCCGGCACAGCTGGTCGGCCACTCTCTAGCCGCCAGGTACTAGGAGTGTCATCGGCATCCGCTAGATTCCACTGTTGGCCGAGCATCCTTGTGGCCTAGGTAGTCCGGATGGTAACAACTTGAAGTTATAGCCGCCAGAGTCCCTTTATTAAGCCCAGATACTCGACATAAGACAACTCATTATACGGAATATGGTCTATGACAACTTGAGCCGTTATAACAAGGATACATGTAAAGATGTAGGCAATAGTTTTGATTTTCGCATTTACCATCACTTAAGCAAGTCGCCCCCTAAAAAGCAGTTACTCGGTCGAATAAAAGGCGTGGTTAAATCATACGTACAAGCCCTTTAACGGGAGCAGCTGAAGGATGCCGATAACATAACGAACCTCCTTTGTATTCGACATCAGCTCACAAGATCCGTTCTTAGCTGGTCTCATACACTTAACAAACCCGAAGGCCTGACGGGCCTGCGTACCGACCCAAGCCTATATACTACAACGATAGCTATGTGGGGCCGTAGAATCCGCGGCCGTTGTCCAGACCTGTACAGACGTACGGATTAGATAGGTACTGTATATCCGACCCGGCGGTCGAGCTGGAACTCCCCATAAAACGGTATTGAAACGGAATCAATATGTGCGGTAGTAAGTAAACAGAACCCAGCCACACACCACCATACATAGGAAGCCACCCCCAAGAGTCTAGAGGTCAGATTCAACACTGTTACCCGGTATTTCATATGTAAACGCCCCAATAGCCCCCCTGTGCCATGAACGGTTGCTTCGGAGGTATTATAGGCACGCCCTTCGCTATATATGAATGTGTAGTTATTTAACCTAGGCGATGTCATTGGAAGAGTGGTTGCGGGGATAGAAGCGAGGAGAAATTGAGAATCTATGGTGTGCCTGACTTATCCGGCTCGGCCTACATAGGTAGTAAACAGGGCGGGAATCGAAAATTAGTATCGAATTAGGATAACACAATCTTCAAGTTCTTCACTCTGCAGATAGCTTGGCGTCCGCTTTGCACGAATAGGAAGCCGTGAACTTGACGATTACTAGGCATTCTACGCTAAGAATGCGGCCTCGCAAGCGTGACTGATTTCGTAGCATGCCAAGGACGGCAGAGTTAGCTGTCTATCTTTCTGCCCGTGTGTCCGTCTGACTGGTTCTTCGTCCTGAACATATGTTCATACCGTCGCCGGCTGGATTTTATAGTGTATCGAGTATCTTCATGAAAACCGGGTGCAACCCAGCACCTTATTCAGGGGTTTGAAAAAACACGAGGGTACCAGGTTCCGTCATGACGCAGTTACAGTTGACCTAAAGTGCGCCCATCTGACGATCGGTACGTAGCTGCCAAGCTTGCTAATGTGAAATCGTATTGTTGTAGGCCGGTTCCCCATTGTCGCCACTTGAGGAACACGCCGTAGAATAATGGAGGGACTAAGGGGGTGCTAGGTAGATATAGATTCACTGTGGTTCTGACTCCTCCCCAGGTTGTGTCTCCAAACGCATAGTGACGGCCTGGGCCTGGGCCTCTTCGTAGCCTGGTGGTGGCTCGTTTGGCGTCGTTCGACTTGTCTCCGCTTGTCTCGCGACGTCGTTGATATGTTGGGCCGCGCTATCGGCAGGGGGCCGTATGGGGCTAGAACTGTCTTGGCCCTGGTTTGCTGTGTATGCCGGCAGCTGTTCATCATGGACATTGAGAGCCCAGTTGCGCTGGCCCGACTCTGCTGCTATCTGCGCAGCGTGGTGAAGACGTGCTTTGATCTCGACAAATTTGGACTCAAACTCGCTAAAGCCGCCGTCTTTGAAAGTCAATTTCAAGGTCACCCTGGAAAAGTCTAAGGGAATATTGCCATTTGGCACCGGCCGAACGCTGGATTCCCAGTACCAAGGTCCGACCCAGGACGATCGCATTCGGCCATCCTGACAACCGAGGATCTTTGTGGAGAATGACTTGAATTGTTCCGTTGGAGCAATAGGTAGGTATATTAACTATAAGTATCTTTAGTCTAATGCAACTGGTACTTTGCGGTATTGCTCACCCTTTGGTTTGTAATATAAGCAGTCCCACTTTCGCTCTTGATGGAGAGCGGAGCAACGCCAGGAGGCTGGTTTGGTGCCGTGATGCTGAGGGCTATCCGACCCCTCGTCTTGAACAGAATGCTCTCGTGTGGTAGGGGCTCTATTTCCCCAGACCGAGAGAGCATGACCCAGCTAGCATCCAAGTTAGTCTCCTCTTCGTGTTGGCTGCCCTGGCTCAAGATATATGAGGCATGTTGCTCGTGAAGCCCGTAATCCATACTAGGGATTGAACATCAAGTAGTGGCCTAGTTGCACAACACACAAGAAAGTCAAGGCCGAGGCCGTTGCTCATAGGGGAAAGGAAGTCGTTCGTGAGCGGTACTACATCTGTCTTTTCAAATAGAGAGCAAACATGCATAACATCTTCAGAGAGAGGACGGGCGGAGAGTGAGGAAGGGGAGAGAAGGATCTATACTTAATTGACATTTTGAGATCCCCTTGCTCGGCTGTGCGACAAGTCAGCTTGAACTCGGTTTATTCTGATACAGAAAAGATTGTGCAGGGTATCAGCAGGGCCCCCGGCACTCGTCGGTAAGACAAAAGCCGGCAGGGTTAACAGGCAACGTTCGGTTGCAGAGCAAGATCCCGGATGGCATGACTTGCATTTCGGGTCGGTTTACCCTTCACAGAATCGACAGACAGCAGTGTATGTTGCTAGTAGCCGTACTGGGTAGCGCGAATGCGGACCACTAAAAGGCTGCAATCTGGTGAACGTCGGATGCCACGACTAAAAATGGGATGGAAAAGAGGCCAGCTGCAGAAAGGCGTCGGTGTGCGTGATTCGACGCTGGTGCATGGGCTAGACAAGGTTGACAAAAGGTAGGTATACGCTATGGAGTATCCTGTCGAAGCGTCGTATGTATCCCGTAAATGTAGATACGTGGATAACCCGATATAGGCGTGGGTGCTGCCTTGGTAAGCTCTGTAGCAGAAGAACTACTCATCAGTACGTGCGCAGTGTAGGTAGCAGGCGTCTGCTGTAGGGAGACGGCAGCGTAAGCACTGGTGAGCGGAGATTGACGAAGACTCGGCTAGCCTTGCTGATTGGGTTACCCGCAACGCGAGGACGTGCGGCGTACGCAGTAGTGTTCGACGGCTGGGATTTGGGAATAGACAACTAGCCGGCGAAGCTCGTCCTCTCTTCTCTGGTCATGCTGATGTCGCTTGCTATTGGCCTGGGAGAGCCGAATCACACGAGAAGGATTGAGGCTCACCGTGTCACTTGAGGACTTATCACAGCGAGCTGGTTAGATAATCCCAGTTCGGGTCTTGCCAACAACTAAGGAATGGTTGTGATTCGTGACCTCAACTCGAGCACTCATGGCGTTCTGGTGGAGAACGGGGAGGTATATGGGAGGTATATCTGTGTGGGGTGCTGATGGTTGGATGGAGTGTCGGTGCCACCGATAGTATGACGACAAGCACAGTGTATACTTCCGTGGCCGTTATGACTGGAGGTACTCTGTACTGCAGTGGTCTAGCGTGGGTAGCGTGCTAGCGACATGTAGCTACGGGTAGCTACAGCACAGTCCGGTGGGGATGGATGGGTATCTCCGGGCACAGGAAGGTACCCAATACCTACGTGGACTACGGTACAGTACTAACTGGATTCTGTGCACTGTCAAGACCACAGTCACCATGTGCGATCCAAGATGAACGCAAGAAACATACGGAGTTCGGGCGGCAGTTAGACCACACCTGTCCGAAGTCCAGGCAGTGCATGTGATGCCGATCGGAACAATTCGGTTACTTGGGCACCACATGCTAGTACGGACATACATCAAAGCTATATTCCGTACGGCATGCCTATAACGAACTTAGCAAATTATGTACCTCTTATGCAGTATCGTTACGGAATTAGGTACAGTAGTCCGTACCTACTAAGCTGCCTGCCTGCCTATAGATAGTCCGTTACAGTTAGTAGTCCGTATAATACCGGCACATAAGCAGCTGACCGTACGGAGGTACGTCCGAACTGCGCTGGGAGGATACACCTGCAACGACGTATGCAGTAAAGTTATCTGTCAAAAACCGTCCCGCTGCAGGTACGGCGCCCATAAGTGCACAGGTCTCCTTACCCGGTAGGAACAAACCTTCGTTAGACCACCTATAAGACCAAACGGCTGGACGACATGACTCAACCCACTCGCATACTTAGTGCACAGCTTAATCGTTGCTGATCGTCTGAATGTAACCTCTTCAAGTACACTGCATTTGCCCAAACCCCATATAGGCAGGTACCTGCTTGCGCGTCGAGCCGTAGCAGCGCAGGCAGGGTCAAGGTCAACATGGAGGGATCCTCAACATGATATCTACACCTCTCCGCTGCCCATTTGCTCTTCTTCTTTCCAGAGATGGATTGTCACCCTCCTACTTCGCTTGGCCCAGTTTTCAATTGTCACCAGGGCTCCATCTAAGCCAGTGATATGCCTCAAAGTGTCCACGGACTGCAACTGCAATGCAAATTACATATATGCTGCCGTTACTGATTCTTCGCGGTTCGGTATTGATCTCCTACCCGGAGTGCGTATAGCCATGCAATGGCCGATTCGCCGGTACATCCCGACGGAAACTAGAGGCCCTCAATCTCGGCTCCGACACACGAAAGGTGAAGATATTCTAGGTACGATCGAAAAGGATGCTGCGCTGAAAGCATGGACACCGTCACACGGCAACCATGCGGCATGTCATTCCCGTCCATCGTTTAGAGAAAAAGCTACTGAATGTTGAAGACACCTGGCTTGGGCAGGCCAAAAAAAAAGGCACGAGCTTCCGGCGTTGCCAACATTATTTACCCAGGTAGGTATATCAAGACACGCTGCGATGGTGGACATCCATTTACTGTACACGACGAAGCAGCGGATATCGGGGTTGGATTTACATATTACGTATGCACGGAATGCTTCCCAGGTAAAGTGAGATTCGGGTACTGCGTGTACCTATTGCTGCCTTCGCATGTACAGACATGCCTACCTCCAGGCCTTTATAACAGGTCGTCCGTCACCTTGACACGAAAACACGCCAAAGTAGATCTCTGGAGCCGCTACCCAGGCCACCGGAGCCACCCCCTCTTCGATGTAACGGGGGTGTGGGAGAGAGACTAGCCTAGGCGCTCCGCTCGAGGATTGCCAAGCCTGGGAACATCGACCTTGCAGAGCGTTGCCCATAATTAGAAAGCAGACCCATAGTCGGGCGGTATTGCCTCGGTGAAGTCAACATACCGGATGCTAATCATTTCCGAACCGACAGCATACCGACATGAAATCTACGGCTGGCCTGACACGTGGATGGTCCACGAACCGGGAGCAGCCGTGGCGCACATAATTAGTCCCTCGGAAAATCTGGGCACCTCCTACGTATCCCTCATGCGCGGAGCGACTTGAGCCACGCGCTGTACATTACATCGCACCACTATAAGCGGGTTATCACCGAGTGTCAGGTTGGGTGAAACGCAGAAGAGCGTGGGGGGACGAAAGGGTCATTCAATTCATCATGCCATGTCATTTCTCATTATAACATCCCATGCACCACACTTCTAGCCATCTGCTGCCATGTCCTACCGGAAATCGCGCAAAAGGCCAATCTTCTCTTGGCCTTGATCATCATTCCCAAAGAGAGTAAGGGTCGGCGGAAACATGGCGGCGAGGGACATTTTTTTTCCAGCATAGAGACCAAACAACGAAACGGAAAACTCCCCGAATTCATGATCACAAATCCCAGGCCGACGCCCCAGCCAATGAAGACAGCAGAGGAACCTGACAAAATACTCCGATGAGAAAAAAAAAAAAGAAAGAGAATAGATGAGATCAACCTGATTTGTCGCTTGGACCTAAGTCACACGGAACCGTGCAAGTCCAGTGTATTTATATGGCCCCCCTATTGATGGATTGTGTCTCCTTTCTGGCCCGTGTCTGGCATCGCGAGAGTGACTCTCGCTAAGCGAGCCAGTTCTCACTCGACTTCACAAGCGGACTTGGGAGATCTTTCAAGCCCTCAAACCCGAAGCTAAGCTTGGGTATCTCGATCTTGGGCGCGGGCTGGTCTTCTTTCTTGACTTTGGTTTTTGTGGGGCTCTTGGGCTCGGCCGGTGGCCCGTAGCGCACGTCCCGTACATTCCAACCGTCTTCGGCCGCTGCGGCGACCCAAGTCCGCAGGCCATCGTGAACGCCGGGGTAGAATTTCTCTTTGCACAGCCGTAGGCTTGCCCCCATGCAGCGCTCCCATCCTGAGATGCGAAGCAGGCTGCGGAGTGTATTGCGCTCTTCGGCTGTTGGTGTACACGCGAGAACAGCATTTAGTAGGTCGAGATGCGATGCTAAATAGTTCGTGGCGTCCCACTCCACGCCCCCGACGTAGGGAGCGGCGGGCACCGGTTGCCGCTCCTGTGGGAAGTGAGTCCGCATGTAAGTCATGCTATCTATGCCGGAGGGCCCGCGACCTTCCTTGGGTTCCTTGTCTCGAGGTAGAAAAACGACATTAAGGTGATGCAGAAAAATCCAGAACACCTCCTTGGTGACATTGGTTGCTTCTTTGCACCACACGCGATACGGGCGTTCTCTCCGCATTTCGAGAACAAATCCCAGGGGGCGGTCTTCTTCCTTGGGTTCGGGATCGCGGAGGTGGGCAAGTACAATCTTGGCTCGGATGGGTCGGTCCTGTGGGGGAGCTGATTTGATATATGTGAACAGCACTGAGGTTATGATGCTACGAGTTGTGAACTCGCTAGGTCCTTTCTTCTCCGGATCGAACAACATATGCAAGAGGGCTGGGAATAACGTCGCTTGGATCGAGTTCAAATATTGAAGCGCTAGAGCTGTCGTGCACAGCGCCTTGAGGCATAGAAGGTTCTCGTGCAGAAGGGCGTCTTCATGTTCCTCTCTGCTCCCATGTCAGTACACTTCGTCTGGTCTAATTACCCATTGGGATCTTGAGATACTCACCTCCACTCGACTTCCATAATGCGATGGAGGAGCCCGACAATTTCCTGCATTCCGCCTTGTCGAATGAACTCTTCTGTCCAAACCACGGTCTCATTTCGTAATAACAACCTTAACTTGTGTAATTTGCCCACCTCGACCAACTCAGGTCGCTGGACCTTGCGCAGATAGTTGACATAGTCTACCGGCCCCTGCTGCAATTTCATCTTAGAAAATATGCTGCCCGCGCTGGATCCAGCCGAAGAGGGCCGTTCACTAGCCAGACTATCTGTAGATCGTGCTCGGAAATGTCGCCCAAGTGTGCCCTCACCCTTGGATTTCTTGGTCGGCGAGCCAGATTCCGACTTCTTGACATTATTTCGCGATAATGTGAAGCTTCGTCCCCTTGATCTCTTCTCGCGACCTGGCGTCCCGGTCATGCTCGCCTCACTCTCACGACTACCGGGCCGGGTGACATTAATACCCCTAGTCTCAGCCCAGTCTTGCCGGATGAGCTCCATTTTGACCGTGTCTGCCAAATTTCGCATCTTGTACCTCTGATTTTCAGGGATGTTTCGCCGATCTAGCATGGCCTCGAGGTGCTCATCGATATCCTTTGGATCGAGAACGAAACTCGACGATTCCGCGGATGGATGTTTGTTCCTAGACCCCGTCGCACTCGTGAACATCTTAAGTCCTCGTTGAAGTTTGGACGGTGACAGTTTGTGATTTCCAGAGCTGCTACTTGCATCTCTGCTTTGCTGGCCATCCCGCATCGTCGTGTGTTGGGCATGTAACGATCTGGGCCGCTCTTTTGCCGGAGAATTACCTGATCTATCTTTCGAAGAGGCGCTCGTGAAAGCGCTGCCGCTCTGCGCTGATTCGTTTTGCCGCTCCAAAGCACCGCTGGAGAACTGAGCATATATGGGTGGCCGTGAGGTTTCTGGCGGCGTGGCTGACGCAGATAGTGTCCAATTCTCCTTGTCCTTCCTGGTCTGTGCCGCCTCCTCGCTTGCCAATTTTGCCAGATTTTTTTGGCTCTTTGGACGTTTCAGAAGGGATACTAAATTGGTGGAAGATTTTGTCTTTTTCGGAACAGTAGTCTGCAGCGAATCGTCCTGGTTACTAATCGTCTCGCCCGCCTTTCCGGTGCTCTTAGCGGTAGCCGACTTGAAAGTGGGGATGAACCCATACTTCGTCGGAGATCGAGGGACATCGTCTTTGGTTGGTGATCGTGGTACAGCGTCGGTTCGGTTCTGGACCTCGCCCAGCGTGGTGGGGCGCGAGAAGTTGGGAATCGTCATGTCATGTTGAGGTGGGTTCTGGGGGATGGTAATGGAAAGGGGTCTTGGCCCGGCGGGCATCGGCGATGGGTTATCTGGGCCGTTTCGTCGGTTCATAAAGGACATCAGGACGTTGGACCTAGACCGTTGATGTCGCTGTGGACGAGCATTGCCTTCAGGAATGCCATGGTTCAGCGAAGCCATGGCAAAAGTCGAATAATAATAGTTCCACAGATGCCGGATCTGTCTGGAATTAAAGAAATAGAGAAGTGAAACAAAAGATGCCTGGTCTATCAATGGATTGGACGCTCAATGATACACCGGAGCTGGATCACCAAACGCGTCCGTGGTACATGTCTCTGAACAGGACCTGAGACTCCTCGACAGGACAATTGAAGTGGTATGGGGAAACGTGTGAGGTATCCTGTGCTTCACACGACAAGCATCGGCAAATGTGTCTTCTGAGAACTGAAACGAGAAAGATATTGGTGTAGAGCTGTATGGGTTTTAGCGACGAAAAAAGAAATGGGAAGCAAAAGCATTTGCAGTAGGGTTGGTAGGTAGCGTAAGCGTGTCTGATGTTCACGTCCACGAAGGATTTAGGTTGTTGGCAGTGAAGGTAGGGTCCATGGGCAGATGGGTATCCACAAGTGGATATGATGATGCGCGGGTCGGGATCAACACTTGCTGTTGCCCCGGAAACGGGCTCGAGCCACCCCGCGGCTGCTATCTGGTATCAGCCCGCTATCAGCCTCCGGAA
Organism: Xylaria intraflava; assembly: GCA_022385655.1. Lineage (NCBI taxonomy): Eukaryota > Fungi > Ascomycota > Sordariomycetes > Xylariales > Xylariaceae > Xylaria > Xylaria intraflava. The sequence goes on along the minus strand of MU279831.1, from coordinate 112,247 downwards.
CCCCACCAACACCCCGCAGGTACGTTAAATGGTGGTAGAGCTGCTAGATCATGGATGTCCAGGCAGGTTAGAGGCTGGCGCCCCACTACGCGGTACATCCCAGGCGCCTAGAGAGAGAGCGAAATATTTCTTGAGCGCTCTCTTTCTTTGCGACTGCAACTTCAGATACCTAGGTAGGTACTACCTCTCTCTGCCACCGTTTGACCTCAACATGCAGAATAATCCAGTACCACGGGAAGACATGGCCGAACCACTCAACAAGAAACAAAAGCGCGCGCACTATCGTCAAGCTCAACAAGAGAACGCAGCATCTGCATTGCCTAGAAAGAAGTTCTACCGACAAAGAGCGCACGCCAATGTCTTCTCGGATCATCATTTGGTCTAGTATGTCGGGCACGGCTTCAAGCACAGTTGCTCACCCATTTTGCTGATACGCGATGTAGTCCGAAGACACCTGATGACATGGATTGGCAGACCTGCTTCCCTGCGTTCGTTGCCAACGCAGATTCCATCGCCGCATCTCAACCCAACGACACCAGCGCGGCGGACGCCACATCTTCATCTCCGAGCAAGTTGACAAAAGAAGTCGAGGTGGTTGATATCGGGTGCGGATTCGGGGGCTTGCTCGTGGCGCTAGCCCCTGTATTGCCAGACACTCTCCTCGTTGGCATGGAGATTCGAACTTCGGTGGCCGAATTTGTCCAGCATCGCATTGCTGCACTGCGCGCTCAAAACCCAGACTCCGGTCTCTATCAAAATATCGGCTGTCTACGGGCAAACACCATGAAATTCCTCCCCAACTTCTTCCGAAAGGGGCAGCTGTCCAAGGCGTTCATCTGCTTCCCCGACCCACACTTCAAGCACCGCAAGCACAAGGCTCGCATTGTATCAACAACCCTCAATTCGGAGTATGCCTATGCCCTGCGGCCCGGCGGTATTGTATACACCATCACGGACGTTGAGGACCTCCACGATTGGATGGTTCGACATCTCGAGGCGCACCCGTTGTTCAGCAGAGTGTCCCAGGAAGAGCAAGACGCAGACCCGTGCGTTGAAATAATGAGCACGGAAACTGAAGAAAGCAAGAAAGTCCAGCGGAATAAGGGGCAGATGTTTATTGCATTATTTAGACGCTTAGAGGATCCTCCTTGGTGACAGGCTGCCTACCTCATCACGACTCGATTATCAGCTCCTGAACAATGCGAATCTAGTTATCATTCGCATTTTTTAGCTGTAGGTTTTCTTTTTCTCATTCCGTACCGAGCTTGGGCTTGAATTCAAGCTGCAGTAGAGCCCCGAGGTTTGGTATACCTACTTCAACCACGGTGAATTAAACACACGTGCTACCTATCACACTGGCCTGGGCAATGTTGAAGAAGTTTGGGCACTATGCCTGTACTCCGTATTGGTAATATGTCTTATAGGTATAACCGAGATCCCGACGTGAATGTCTGTCGACTCGTCTCGATATGGTTATGTTCTATATTTAATCTATACGGCTTGTGCGATTTTTCTATAAGTGAAGCTATTTCTAGGTTCCTGCCCTGTACAATTTGTATAGGAATCCATACAGCGGATCTACTGGCCCATTTCTCAACGAATGCAGCTAGCACAGCCTTTCCGGAACCTGAAAATCGCAGGTATGAATAATAGGATAGCGTATTTGTTTTTGTTTTTTCACATTACGGTTTCGCTGGTTATTGCAGGTTCATATGGTGAATTTTGTATGGGAATTGCCTGTCCGACTGATGGGTGTGTCCCGTTGGAGAGTATCCCATGGCGGTCGGTCACCTGATAGCCACGACCGCTAACAATCGGCTGATGTGTTTGGGTGAAGTTTGTTGAGGCCGGTCAACGGTTAGGACCGATAGGACTGACGGGCCAATGTGCCGCTCTGTGGGGACTATAAGATTCTACCGACAGGTTTAAACTCCTTTTGTTGCTCGGTGCCATTGCCAAGTCCTGATAGTGGCGGCGGCAGTCAGCACGGATCACTGTCAACAACGACATGCTGTACCAGTGCGGGATCCGCTTACTGTAGAGAACAGATAGCAGATGTCAGATAGTTGGGTGGTGACTGCAGATGGTGGATGAAGAAATGAGAAAGACTTCCGGGAAGCAAGAGAGATGGAAAGGCTCGCCGTTGTATGTAAGCTTCGGAAGCGGTTTTTGCCGCGGTATATATAGCATGCTACCAATGAAGGGTACTATGGCTTGCCTCCTACCCTCCGGTACGGTTTTTTTTCCCTCAAACAATCGGACCTGTTAGACAGCTGTTTTTCTGAACTACGTATGCTGGTTTTTTCTAGTTGGAAACTTGTTGTTTGTATCCGGGTGCCAGTTTTGTGATATGGATAGGTTGTGGGCGGCCTATTGGGCTGGCTTGATTCGAGAGAATCAAACCTACCTATCTTTCAAGTTTCAACGTCGAAGGAACTGAGCCGAGATCTTGATTCTGCCCAACTCGACGGGTGAGTGGCGACGTCATTGAAGTCGGTGAAAGAATCGCAGCACGGTGATTCTTATCACGGTAGGTCGGCTTGGGGATCCTCGAGAGACCAAGGAATTTAGAAGTTCAGACATGTATTCATATGTCGTGACTCATATCACTTTGGCAGTCTCTTGGATGTAAGGCTCAGAGTAAACCAACTAATTCAAAGTTTCAGCGAACCCTTGTGAGAAGCAAAACTCAAGTTGCCAGCTTCTTCACACCTTCAGCTTCGCCAAACTCCGCACCCCATTTCCCTTCCATAGACCATCCGCTTTCTGTTTGCTCTACAGATCCTTCGTACATCCAGCCGTGTTCGGGATACAACTTCACGAATCTGAATGTAGCGCCTTTCTGGGCTTGGCCGTGGATCAAAAAATTGGCAACCGAGTCTTTTCCGCCACCATTGAATAGCGTGACGTCTTTCATGATGCCGTTCGGTACGTCTCGTAGTTCCCTCAGTGCAGAATCGATTCTAAATGATGTCCTTTCCGAATAACTCCATCTTGAACGGTAGTAATAACTGTAACTTCCTTTCCATTCTCCGACAAGAGCGTTTCCCCACCACGCGAGCTCACGGTTCTCGCTGTCATCGAGAATAGGTTCCCGCAGGGGCGTACCTCTAGCGTCAGGAGCATCGTCGTTGATCTCCGAGTCGTAATCTTCATCTTGTAGCTTGGTTCCGGCTTCCGCCTTGCCTCCGGTATCCACGTCTAGCGCCCCTTTCGCAATGAGCACCCTTGTTAGATCCTCTCGGTTCATTCCGCCCCAATAGCCCGCCAATCTCAACGCACCACGCATGCCTTCGTCGTGGTTGGCAGTGATACGGCCGCTTTCTAGCATTATATTAACTAACTCGACCGAGTGGTTTCGGACCGCTATTTGCAGTGGCGTATTGAATTCCGATGATGTCAGGGACAGCCACCATGATCTCGTGTAAAGCACCGGGAGGTGTATATCAGCGCCGTGTTGTAGTAATAGTGACACCACGTCCACGAAGCGGTAGGTAACTGCAATAGGTAGCATGGTGTCAGGCAGGACCTGCCCAGCGTCTGGATATGACCCCCAAACTGGGTGTAAGACCATGTCTCGCTGAGCTGGAGTTCCCCACGCCGCGTGCGAGGAGTCATTGATCAACTTGGCCTCCATCTCAGACCAAAACGACAGCTTATTGCTCATTTCATTGGAGCTCGACTCTATGTCCTCCGACGACCCAATGAATTCCTTGCGGATGTAGCCGACCAGCCAAGCGAAAAGTGGCGATGAGCCCACGTGCATGGCAAGTCCCAGGATATTCCTCACAAAGACAGGTCCGGGCTCTGACCGGTAGATGATCTCCGTTAATGAGTCGTAAAGGTCCTCGTCGAAATCCTTATCATGGAAAGCAAGCTGCTCGATAGGAACATCGAATTTCAGGGGCATCCTCTTAGTAAACAGCCTAACAATATCCCTGGAGCGCACTTGCATAGCAAGATCGTAGGGCGTCGGACCGTTGTTGAAGGCTTTCCTCTGGGGCGAGGCGCCATATTCAAGCAGAAATTCGACTACATCTTTAGCCTTAGCTCTCGCCGCAAAATGGAGCGGGGTTTCACCGTCCTGGTCTACGCATTCAACCTTGGCCTTGCCTTCAATGACCAGCAGTTTCGCGAGCGACGCTGATCCCTCACTACAGGCTAGGTGCAAGGCAGTCAGGCCCATTGTGCCAGCTATATTCAAATCGGCGCCATGTTGAAGCAGCAGCCGGACCATGTCCTCGCTCCCTGCCAGAACTGCGAGTATCAGAGGTGTGAATTCATTTCCCGCTGTCTCGTTAACTAAGTTAACTTCGCCATCGTGCTTAAGAAGAAACTCCACGACCGACAGGTGGCCACCCATGACAGCGCGCATAAACATTGACTTTCTTTTTCGTTCAGGTTTGAGTGTTATATTTGCACCCGCTTGGACAAGCCGGGACACTGCATCAAGCGACCCAAAGACGCAAGCGTGATAGAGCGCTGTCCAGCCCTTGTTGTCTGTGGCGTCTAGTTTGCCGTCAGCCGCCTTGATGAGCTTGTCAAGGATATCAGTCGATCCCAATAAAACGGCGGCTATGAGAGGCGTGCCATACTCTCCGCATATTTGCGAGGGGTCAGCTTGGTGTTCGAGCAGGGCCTCTACGGCGTCCAGTTGTCTATGTACAACGGCGGCTTGGAGGGGAGTCCCATAACGTCCTCCTTCTAGAGTGCAGTAACCTGGGTTAAGGTTCGCCAATTGATTTATGATCTGGTTGAGGCCTAATATAGCAGCATAATACACTGGAGATGGGCTAATCGTTTCCCTTGTCGTGGGAGCGGATATTCCGGATTTCTCGTCTTCCGAGATATCCGACTCCGACTCATCCCCTGATTCATCAGTTGTTGAATCGGGCTCTGTAATAGCCATGCTCTCATAGCCACTATCAGCACGCTTAACGCCCCCAGCCCCACGCAATGGGCCAGTGGCATCCCGGCTATTCTGGCGAAGATGTTGTTCAAGCAGTTCCGCCCAGAGCCGCCAGTATGTCGTGCTGAAAAGTCGCCAAGCAGGCTCGACAGTCTCGGCAGTTTTGGCAGTTTCAGAACTCATGTTATCGTTCCCTTCCCTTCCCCGGGCGTAGTGGACCTGCCAATTGACTGCTGTATATGAAAAGAATGGATATGTGTGGAAGAAATTGGGCTTATCGGGAAAAGATACGTCCTCAAACTCACGATAACACATATATTGAAGGCAAAGGGTTGCAATCCAGTTATGTTCAGTGTTCTCTGCACTGAGACCAAATATTGGATTCGACACCTGAAAGGTATATGTGTTCCTTGTCTGCAGGAACTCCTTGACCGAAAAATGGACAAAATGAATCGTACGCTGGTCCGTTGATGTGTCCTCATCTCCCTTACGCAGCTCAATGAATGACCCGCACGGCATACGGATGCAATTTTGAACATACTTCTCGTTCACGGCTTCCTCTTCGAATTCGTAGGGTAGATCATCTCGGGGGTAGATCTCTGGATCCTCGTTGAATGTAACTGCAAGTGCCTCGGTCATTTCACGAATCGTTAGCGGTCGGGCAGCGTAGAGAATCCATTTTAGGATCATTATGGCGCGATTGGCATTGCTGTTTTTAGGATCAAGAATCCTGTCCAGTTCTGCCTGGTATGCGGAGTATATTTCACTTGGGGTCTTATTCACCAATGTCTTGGCCTGTTTTATGGTAGCACCCTCTGGCAGATTCCTGTCCAGAAGAGCAATCCATAAGAACATGCCCTCGCTTTTCCCCACTGCTTCATCTGCCATGTTACTTGCTTTCTTGGTCTTCCCGACCTTTTTGTCAAAAATAGTCTGCGAGTACGAAGACAGATCCTGCGCCGTATCCTCTTTTTTTACTTCGTGTTCTATAATTTCCAATGTTTTTGGGTTTGCAGAAGAGTCGCCTATGGCGGCCTCGATGTCCGCTTGCTTACGGCTCGCTAACAAGACCCGGATACCAGTTCCTCTGACGGTTTCGGCAAGCTTGTGGATGAAGGAAGCCCTACAAGCTCGCAGATCGCCGTACTTCGATATGTTGTTAGTGGTAGTGTCGACGCACTCATCATAGCCGTCTATCACCAGAGTCCAGTGAGAATCTTTGACCATGAGCTTTGAGAGTAGTGTCCAGAGATACTCCTCATCCGACTCTGATATGATTGATCCGTCGGTGATGCCTTGCTGTGCCTGGTCCTCGTCTTTGATGATGTCGATATTCTGGTCGACCTTGGCCACTAACTGCCAAATCCACGATTTGAGAATGGCAAATGGATGGTTCTTGTTCTCGTGTTGCCCAGAGCAGTAGAAGAACAACACTTGGCCATAGTTTGCACTGTCGCTCTGCATGTAATCAATGACTCTTGCGCATAGTACCGACTTACCAAACCCAGCAGGCGCATGAATCCAAAGTATCTTGGCAACTTTGTGGTTATACTGGGACCACTTCGTAAAATTGGGATGGGTGAGGAACCAGTCGCAGGTGGTCTCATGTCGGAGGCCCAACGCTTGCTTTTGCGCATTGTCAGAAGACGTAGGGTTTAGCCAACGGCGGATCCTCGCTCGTTCTTCCAAACTCGTCCGCCTAGACTGCCTCAGCAGCTCAAGAAGCGCTTTCAGATCTGATTTGGTCTCACTGTATCGCTCTGCACTTTTCGAACTAAAATCTGTTTCGTAGTAGTCAGAATCGTGTATCGAGAGTCTTTTTCTGTAGGCGTGCAGTGCGGTATGTAAGCCCTTACCTTCCCATCTAGCCTCGTTTGATAAACGGTGGACGTCCTCAATCTTGACAGAAATTCCGTCAACCAAGTCCTTGATAGCCCTTTGAAGCGACTGGAATACCCCTTTAACCCATCGCACTGGGCCATGGACAAAGGCGCAATATGTCAGCCCTACTGCGATAATTAATGGGGGAAAACTTATCATTCTTACTACTGGAACTTTGGTCGAAGAACTTCCGTGCCGTGGCAAGAAACCTCAGCACCTTGACATATATATCGACAATTAATTGCGAGAGCTGTGCTTTGAGCTGTGTGCGTCCTGCGCCAGCCATTATATATTCCACTTCTCCCACCTGCACAATGACTCGTGAGACAATCTCAAGACCGTCAGCCATTTTGGCGCATGTCTCGAAGTCATGAGTGACGATCTGAAGTTCAGGACCAGCTTTAGTCATGGCTATGCAAAGATATCATGGATACGGAATGGATTCGCACCTCGATGAGAAACTTGACACCTGCCCAAGGCAGACTCGCATGCAAAGGTTCGAAACCGGCCGCAACATCCCCAACTTTTTCAAACCGTCTGATCCACCTTACCATTTTATCGAGTACGTCTCGGACTTTAACTTCAGTCCCGTCATGTCGTTTAAATAGGGTCCACTTCTTCCTATCGCAGTCTGCTTTCTTGTTTTCAATACTCCGGATGATTTCACGGACATCAAAGTGTTGTGTATTGGTCAGCCCTAGGGCGGCTCTGTCGCTTGCATCAAGATGGCGGAAAGCATCGTCCCACCGCCCAAAACGATCACTGCGTTACCATTGTTTAGCGTGTCGTGATAAAATTTCGCCCAAGACGTAATTTGGCGGCAACGTGGCTAGTCGGGGTTGTATTCCCCTTACCTCCTGCGCGCTCTCATACGCGAAATGGCTAGGCGGACCAACACCACCGCCCCGAGAGATAACCGAACCTCAGAAGACCCAGACATCTATGTAGGGAGAGGGGGATTTTCAGAAGTAACCTAAATACTGTACTTAAACTGGGTTACTGGTGAAATGCTCAAAGTCTCGGAGACGCTTTGGTAGGAGCTCCTTGAGAGAGGCTCAAACAAGCTCAACCTGGTAGGCCGTCGTTACCCGGTTTTCTGATGCTTTAAAATGCCCTGACCCCGCCTCCGGCTTGATCTCACTCGGAACTCCGATGCGCTGCTACGAGAAAAGTGCATGATAGCCATACACCTCAGGTCATTGGATGGTTGGCTTTCTCAGCCTCCTCGAATTGTTCTAGTTAGTTTGGGGAGTGGTAAGGGGTTAGGTATACAAGTCACATTCGGCCGGTTTTTGGGAAATAATTAATAGGTAGGTCAGTATACCTAGCTGAGGCCGCAAAGTGGCCGCATTGTATGTATATCTTAGGACGTACGTACGTAAGATTGGTGATAGCGTATGCGTAGCGACGACCAGGTAGTCTTCTTGTCCCTCCATTGACAGCAATGCCGTTCAACTCAATGATATTATTAGATCGAAGCGGTACGATCACGTAACCTCCTGGAGGATTGTTGAGGCTACACGAAAAGGGCCTTGAAGTCTACGGTCAGCAAGGCTCTAAGGTCGGAGCAAGAGCAGACTTACCTGTCAGTTGACCTCTAACCCGGCATCTAATATGAGGTAACCAAAAGTGGTTTTTCAATACCCGTTAGTTTAGGTGGTAGTTATTACCTTATGTATCTAGGTCGGTTGGTTGTGGGTTGATTGTCTAGGTAGCTGGATACGGGCCCCTATTATCCGGTACGCTATATGATTACGTAAGGCAAGCCCACCTAGATCCTGCACCCTCGCCTCCTAGACAGAGCCCGCACTCTCCACTTTACTTGCCATGCCTTGGAGAAATAGGGAGAGCCTGCCTATCTAACTTACTAATGACTATTGGCCTACATCCTACGTCACAACTCCAGATAACCCAGATAACCCGCCCTATACGTCCATTCATTCCCGGAATCCCTTCTCGAGTGCGAATGATGACGAGACTACCAGGGCAGGTTGAAGACTATGAAAACCCTTAACGGGAGAGACGTCGCTGTTGCTGGCGTCGTTTGCTTTATTGCCTGGGGTCATGCTGTGGCCTGGTTCCCTACCATACGATGGCTTGGTCATGCCTTTGTCGCCGGCGCTGTCGTAACCCTCATTGGTATCCTGCTCCTGATCCTCCTCACATCTCGTGGTTCGGCCTATAGTCAGCGGCATAGATCGTCCCGCCCTGACGCTGTCACCTTCGTCTCCCCCGAGACCTGGCATAGGGAGATCACTTCTCTGCGAGCCCGCCAAACCTATATCAAGGCACCCCTCTACGCCGAATCTCCAGCGCTCTCGCGTGCTTTAGACGATCTGCTCGAACTTGTTATCCGGGACTTCATAACCTCATGGTATTCGAATATAAGCAAAAACCCCGTGTTCGCAAACGCCGTAGACAAGGCTATACGACGTGTCGTCGTCGCAATTCAAGCTCGTTTATTCGATACCGACCTAGTCGACATATTCATCAGCCGAGTGGTTCCAATTTTAACCGCTCATTTTCGAGATGCCTACGATGCCGAGAGAGCTGTGCGCGGTCGGAAGCTGAATCGCGACGTAACCGAATCGGAAGAGCTGGATTTGGCCATTGCCGCAAAGTACAACGACGGGAAGATACATTCGGCCGCATCGTTGGCATACTCGGACACAAAACTCATACAGCAAGGTCACTTACGTCAAATGGTGGCTGGTATTCTGCCAAAAGTGCTTCCTAAACGACTGCTTGAAAGCCGCGCCGTATTTAGCATTGTACGTGAGATCGTTTCGTGCGCTGTGTTGTTCCCGGTGGTACAGCTCCTCTCAGAACCGGATACGTGGAACCAATTGATGGAGAATTATGGCCGGACCATGCTACAAGATCGTTCTACTGTCCGCAAGCTGCGGGCTGCTCTGGATGCACATGCGGTGCCAACGCCCAGTTCCTCTAAATCAATTGCTTTTCCGCGGTTGACTCCCGGGGATGGTGAGCGTCGCTTTGAGAGATTTATTCGAACTATTCGCAAAATTAATAACCTGTCCGACGCGCGGCGATTTCGCAGTGAGGTGGCTAGTCAGTTGAAGAAAGACTCTCAACAGTCACAACATGATCAGGTATATCTGCGACGATTGGAGATGGGCAAGAGGCTTCTGGACCAAAGAGTGCAACAGCTAGCTGCAGGAGGTGATAAAAGGCCCGCGCCAATACCCAGTCACGTCTCATACCATCCAGGTACTTCCCGGCTCGAACGCGCGTCACTGGTGGACATTTTACGGGATACGTCTGGCCTGTCCTATTTCATGGAGTATATGGATAGGCAACGCCTTATGCCACTGGTTCAATTCTGGCTAGTTGTCGACGGTTTTCGAAACCCCCTCGAAGATGATACTGCCGATGACGACACGCTGCCCTCAACTCTGAGCCCGTGGACCGAATCTGACCGTGTCGATCTCGCTCAGATTGATCAGGCATACCTGTCCCGTCCAGAGTTGAAAGTTACACCGAGCACACGGCAACCAATCCGGGAGTTTCTAGATGCTGGAAGATCAGCAACGCCAGAACAATACTATAGGGCTCGTCGGGCCGTGTTAAAGATCCAGAGCCTGGTACTCGAGGACATGCAATCTAGGTATCTTCAAGCCTTTAAAAAGTCTGACTTATTCTATAAGGCGCTTGCCTCCGAGGAGGCTTCTCAAACTAGTGCATTACCTCAAGTACAGGCAGGGCCTTCAGCAAGCACACAGCTTCACAAAGGTTCTAATTCACACACATTGAAGCCAAATTCCGTGACTCGTTTCAACTCGAAATATACCCCGTCTACCCCCTATATTAAACGAGGGTTGTCTGCTTCAGATCTGGATATTATGGGCACTAATGGTACTCGTAGCCCCGAACAAACTGGACAACGGAAGTCCATAGATGAAAGCACTAATTCGCCCCTATTTGATGAGGATGACTTGGAGAGCGATCCTCTGGGAGACTCTGTGCAAAGCTTAGATCAGGAACCAGTAAATCCTGTGCCGGATACCAAGGTTGTTCAAGCTATGCAGGCGGCCTTGATTGGTATCATGGAAGATGAACGCCCTCGAACCGCCGAGGACCTTCGCGAATCTCTATTTGGTCATGACGATGGTACATCTAGCCTATTCTCCGGCCAGGAGAACAAATCACCCAGAGAGTCTATTGACGTCCAACGCCCTCTCGCAGCTGGTAAAGAAATCGAAAAGCCGAGCCTTGCATCGCTTGGCTTAGTCAGCGCGGCATCGAGGATCGGAGTTTTTGTAGATGATGACCTCTTTAACGATGAGGAAAGGCTCATTTCCGATGAGCAGGACGATCATGATACAGAACGATATCCCGATGTTGAAGATGAAGTTCATGAAGCTGCGCCTGGTGATCTTGGACTCGCCGAAGCTATTACTGTTCTTACCAATGATATTGACCGCCTCATAGCCCAAGAAGCGGTTCTAGAGTCCCTAACGAAGAAGGCGGAGTTGACGAACAATACAGCAGAACTACGCATTTTACGCAAATCCAAAGCCAGTCTTCAGAGAGAACTTCGACGTAAGGAATTGCAAAGACAGCAATATGTAATACAAGAAAGTGATAATAGTCTTTATGGGCGCGCCTCTATTAAGATCAAGGCGATACAAGTTGGCCGTGAAGAAGACGGGAAAGAATTTGCCGTCTACGTTGTCGAGGTTCAGAGGAATGCAGGAGAAAAAATGCCTGCCGCCACCTGGGTCGTGACAAGACGATATAGCGAATTCCATGAACTCCACCAGAAATTACGGCATAGGTACCCATCCGTACGGAATCTTGACTTCCCCAGGAGAAGGATGGTGATGAAACTCCAGAGCGATTTTTTACGCAAGAGACGCGAGGCTCTAGAGCGATACTTACAAGAGCTTCTTCACTTACCTGAGGTGTGTCATAGTAGGGACTTGCGAGCATTTTTGTCCCAGAGCGTCATACAGCAGGGAGAAGATTTGATGAGCCGTGAAGACAAAAAAGACATGATCACACGGCTTTACGATTCGGTAGCCGACGGTATGGAGGATATCCTAGGCAATATCCCGGTACTTGACCAACTCTCCCTCGCCGGCCAGAACTTGATTGCAGCAGCTACGAGCCAGATGAACACAATGCCTCTTAGCGTCAACGAGGATGCCGTAACAACAGCAGAGGCTGAAGCTGAATTGAACGCATTCGAGAACAAGGAGCTCGAACCTTTCATCAAACCAATTTGCGACATATTCCTCGAAGTGTTTGGCCTCAACCGGGGTAACAATTGGCTCCGTGGTCGGGCAGTAGTGGTTGTACTGCATCAGATGTTGGGCGGCACCATTGAGCGCAAAGTACGAGATAACTTCAAGATGTTGATTCAGGAAGATGCTATTATCAAGTACATCGGGCTGCTGCAGGACAGTATGTGGCCGCAGGGGCAGCTCAATCACAATCGGGTGCCACGCACAGCATCAGAGAAGGCGAAGACTCGCAGAGAGGCAAGCCTGATGCTTGCCACGTTGGTGCCGGACCTGGCGGGCAATGTGGTAGGGCGTGCCAATGCCCAAGCTGCTAGCCGAAGGATTTTCGCCACACTTAATAATCCCAGGCTTAAGTGAGTTTATCCCGCCGTCCACCCTTGTTTGTAGCTTGTTAACATTTTGGCTCAGCTCGCATCTGATTTTTACTATTATGGATGAATTGGTTGACATTGTCTTTGCGGAGCCTTGATATTGGTTCGGTTCGTACGGGTCGCCGTTGCGGCATGCGTGTTTACATGTCCACGATGACGGCGATTGCATACATGGAGTCCGACTTCTTTCTCATTGGTTTCTGGGCTGGCGAAACTGGGGGCACTTTTGCTTTGCATAGGGGTGGCGTTTGGGGTGATGGAGGCATTGAATGCGGTAGCGATTGTATCCGTGATAAGGGATGCAACCTCCACCATGTAGTCAAGGCTTGCTCAAGCAATGGCACCAGTGAGGGTGTCGATCACAGATGTGCCTGCATTGCAGGGGAAATTATTATTGAGAGTCGCATGCTGGGACAAAGAAACTTTGGAGGGGGGGTTCAAGACGTAGCATTTTACGCGATTGGCTTGGAGTCTTGAGAAATATTAGAGAAATGCATATGGTATATACAAGCCTGCCCACATCGTAGCTTGTATCTAGGTAGGTAGTTATTAATCGTAGGCAACTTGCCTACAGACTTGTAATTATCTGCTGTGTATTCCGTATGCGTCTCCGGCATCCGCGTATCTACTGAGTAGTGCTGGCTGTCAGGGAGGAGTGGGAGGATCCCGGCGAGTTTGTTCAGCTGCTGTATGTACCATGTGCGTTGAGGGCTGGCTTGTCCGACCGTAATACGCCGTGTAGGCACGCTACATGCCTCGTGCCATCCATTGAAGCTCAAGGTACAGAATGAGAATCTCCGGTCTTTGGACGTGAGTAGTTCTTGGGTATCATCACTTTACCAGCCTTGGTAGGCCACCGGCCCTTCTCGGCCAATACGCAGGCCTAGCGATGGCCGCAGCACTTCTAGCGGTAGCCGGGCGGTTAGTGAGGTGGAGTGGCCGACCTGATTTGGCGGCCTAACAAGGGTGGTGACAAGTATGGCGGTCCGGGTGACGACCTACCTACCAAGTACACCTACCAAGTACAGTCAGGTCTGCATAAGAGCATATCTTGGGAGCAGAGATTCTTATGCTTATGAGAAGACTATGCTTATACCAAAGACCCACTTTTAAACCCATCTAACTATTTTGGGATGCGGTCCGCATAAACCAGACCTAAAAGGGCAAAGCGCGACCAAATAAAGGAAAAAAAGCGGGGAAATTTGCGTGGAAGCGTGTCTCTGTACAAGCATATGTATGGGAAAACTGACGATTCTCTATGCTATAAGCTAGTATGGAGATTTATGCTTATACCCACCAAAAAAACGTCGGGGGCGCGAAAATTATGCTTATGGCCAGACTATGCTTATAATTAATATTCTCTTATGCAGACCTAGCTGTACACCTAAAGCGCAACACATTAGGTACCATCTAGCACATCAATACAGGGAAGTGGCCCCCATCGCGGCCTACGGGCGACGTCCATGCGCGCGACCCAGCCAAGTTCGTCCCCACATTAAGTGCCATGGCCACTAACCCAATTGGCAGCTCGCCCTCCCCCACAAAATTCGGCACGGAAGGGCAACATTACCCACTCAACCCATCCATCCATCTTCAACGGCTCCATTTCCAACTCCGTCGCTTTCAATCCTGATACACAGCAAACTCTTCTTCTTCATCCTCCGGCCCAGTGCCTACCATTGAAATTCATCGCGTCCCAACCCGTATAATCACAGTAGGTCATAGGGAGCCGTCTCTGCCTTTACATCGGAGAGTGCCAACGCCAGGTACACAGCGCGGCACCGCACCGTCCCTGCGCGAAAGTCCTCCAAGGCCAGCGTCCAGCAATCAGCTGAGCTGAGCCTTTGCCTCACAGCCCAGACTCTGACTGCCGGTATCTAGACCGTACCTAGGGTATCCACCCAGAGAGGTAGTCTCCTACCAGGTAAGTCTTGTCCATCAAGCGCGGCCATTTAACCATCCGCATCTGTCGCATCGCAACGCCATCGTTTTCTTCTCTTTCCTTCCCTTCTTCCCTTCCCTTCCTCTTTTCCTTCCCTTTCTCTTTCCCTTCCCATCATCTCTCCTATCTATACTCCAGCAACGCCACCATCAGCGGCCTGTCGCATCCTCCCTATCTACAAGACGGATACTTTACGCACCGCGCCCGGCCTTGCCATACACTTACTCACTGCATCCCTTACTAGCAAGGCCTCCGCACACGTTTGGCCTTCCAGGTTTTGTTGTAAGGCTGCGTACACCGTCGTATACCAGCACTGGACCTAGCCCTGGATTCAACTTCGGATGTTCTGCTGGACTTATTTGGATCCCAGCCTTGTTTGAATTACCACCATGGCTTCCACTGAGGTTTCGGCCACGAGGCTCTACCTGGGCAATTTGCCTAAAGGCGGTATGTATACCAATTTTTCCTTTTCTTCGGTCCGGGGAGGCATGTTGCGCTCTACTTTATGCCCCCGCTCCTATCCTGCTCTGCTTCGCTGTGCTGTTTCTATACTAAATATACCTCGTAGTCACTAAGCAGGACGTCGAGACGCATTTCGCTACCCACGGCACTGGCGAAATCACTGAGATCAAACTAATGAATGGTTTCGGCTTCATCGAGTACAAGGATGCCATGGATGCACGAGACGTTGTTCCAGGTACATATTTCATGACCCTCTGCCTAACTGCCGTCTGAATTACGGAGCTCAGTGACTAACGCCGGCGTATTCTGCAGCTTTCCGTACGTCATGGACCGTTTCTGGCCATCGCCTTTTCTGATTCCGATCCTCCTATTGTGTCCTGGCTAATAGTATTGGCGACAAGATGGGTCCGATTTTATGGGGGAACGCTTGACCGTTCAGTTTGCACGCGGCTCCCGCCAGCGTGAAGGGTTTGGTGCCCACGAGCGCAGCGCCCCGCGACCTCGCCGAACTCCTTTTCGCATGCAGATTACCGGACTCCCCAATGATACCAGCTGGCAGGTCTGTTGATTTCCCCGTTTTCCATTGCCGCCCCGGATTCTGGCATCCCCATCTATTTCCTCTTTCGACGTGACGGGGACGTGGTTTGTACGATACCATTGCCGGTGACGTTCGTGAGGATGCCCATCGTTAGTCCCGGTTCCCTGTGACGGCGTCTTAACATCTTACGTGTTTGATCCGATTCCTGGATAGGTCCTAAGAGCTGGATGAAAGACGTTAAGATGTTTACCTGTCGGATTGTGCGCCAGATGTCTGGATTGGTTTGATCGACCCGATTACTGGTTCTGCTTCTGGACACAAAACTTTTTGGCCTTCTCCGCACATGATTTGCAGCGCCTTGGACTTCCACTTACATGGACTCTGGATATAGGACCTTAAAGACTTTGCTCGACAGTCGAGCCTTGACGTTGTCTATTCGGAAACCGGTCGCGACGGCAATGGCCGAGGGTTCGTTATCCCGTGGAATGATGCCGGCGTCACTGAACTGACAGGCCTCCAATAGTTTTGTTGAATTTGAGAATGCAGGTGACCTGAAGACCGCTGTTGAGAAGCTTGACAGTCGCGAATTCAAGGGACAGCGCGTCAACTGCGTCGCTGATGTAGGTCTTGACGATCGGTTATATGATATGAGCGTTATTGACGTTGGATTAGACGCAGCCAGATTTTCCCCCTCGTGGGGATCGCCGCTCTCGCTCCCCCAAGGGCCGCCGACCATACGGAATGCCCCAAGATGGCTACGATCGTCGACCGGCTCCTCGCGGCTATAGTCCTCGGGGTTATCGCGACGATTACCGCGACAGAAGTCCTCGCCGTGACTATTACAATGACCATCGTTATAGATCGCCACCTCGACGTGGACCAGTCGACGAGTACGGCCCACCTCGTGGACGTTTTGACGACCCCTACCGAAGGGACTACCCACCCCCGGACCCATATGCCAACGGCCGTCCTTACGATCGCCCACCACGAGACTTTCCGCCGCGAGAAGGTGGCTATGGCCCGCGTGAAGGCGGTGGGTACCCTCGTGAGGATTATCGACGAGGCGGTTACTGGTAAACATCTTTAATCTACCTGTCTAAATGCACCCCCTTACGTTGTCTAGATGACCGAACCGAATGGGGCATGAATTGATGAGCAAGGATACGGCGATTGGCAGCAACGACGGCTCAACCAAAAGGATCCATTACGCTAGGATAGGAAGAGTTAGGCTTCTCGGTGTTAATGAACGAGTCCAAAAGTACGAGTGCCACCTTAGAACACAGGGGGAAAAATGGATACTCTTGTGAAGTTTTACGTCCGGTCAGATTGGTGAAACCAGCCGAGGGTATTTGTGTGTAGGTATGCGATTCCAAGAGTATCCATTCCTCCGCGGCTCCGTATTAATAATGTGGTGACATTATTAATGCAAGACGGGCAAATCATGTCCCCCCACCTTTGCCAGAAACTATGCTGTTCCTTCTAGTTAGGTGGTAGATGTTCAATCACACCATACCCAAGTTATATTAATAATTACCTGCTTTGCAAACCTGTGCTGCCCAATTGCGACTTTTATTGCCAAGAAAATTGCCGTCATTGGCAGTTATTTACGTACGGCGTACATCCGAACTCCACCGCTCTCCTGCCCGTATTTGATTCCGGCGTATAATACCGGTTTACTAATAACCCAGCCCTTCTGGTCGAGCCGGGTTTCACATGTCTCTCCAGCTGCGCACACTTGCTTCGCTGCGAAGTATAAGAAGCACCGCTGCCCTCCCTCCTGCTGCAGTTGCGACATGCACACGTCACAGATTCCTTAGTTCTATACCCCCTTCTTCCATCTCATCTTCCGTCCAAGTTCAGCGAGCGAGACACTCAAGAGCTTCGTACTCTACTACTACAAGTCAGCAATTACGCACTTCACCACCGTCACCTCAAACACAAGGAGAAATGTCTGAACCAACTGGTCTCATTGCTAAGAGCGGTATTGAACTGCTCACCTTTGGTATGTGAACCAACTTGGACTGCAAGCCTCTTATTTGCGTCGTCCCCGTCAACACCGGACGTCTAGAGATCCCCGTGTCGCATCACACTTGCTATTGTGATATATGATCCGCGATTAACATAGCACAGGCACACCCAACGGCTACAAGGCTAGCATCCTGCTCGAGGAATTAAAGGCCGCTTATGGCAAGGATTACACATGGCAATCGGTGAACATCATGAAAAATACGCAAAAGGAGCCGTGGTTCACGGCCGCTGGCGCCAACGGGCGCATCCCCGCGATTGTGGACCACGACCGTAACGGTTTCGCGGTCTTTGAGGGCCTGGCCATCCTAGGGTACCTTACGCGACGCTATGACCCGGAGCACAAGTTCAGCTTCCCCGTCGACAGCAACGAGTACGACGAGGCTGAGATCTGGATGGCGTGGCAGCACGGCGGCCTGGGCCCAATGCAGGGCCAGGCCAACCACTTCGCCCGTTTCGCCAAGGAGAAGATCCCCTACGGTATTCAGCGCTACGTCGGCGAGACGGAGCGCCTCTACGGCATTCTCAACACCCGTCTTGCCGACCGCGACTACGTCGTCGGCAACAAGTTCAGCATCGCTGACATTAACCTTCTTGGCTGGGCGAATGCGGCTTCATTCGCCGGCTTCGACTTGGAGGGCCAGTTCCCGAACGTTCACAAGTGGCTTGAGCGCTGCCTTGCACGGCCCGCTGTTCAGAAGGGCTTTGCCATCCCCAATCCGTCAGCGCTCAGCAACGCTGCGGTCAAGGCGAGCCTGTCTGACCCCGAGAAGAAGCAGCAGATGGATGAATTCAAGGCGCTGGTCAACGATGCTAAGGAGAAGTACGGATACAAGTATTCGTCGCCCTAAGCTGTACGGCTAAGGAGCGGGAGAGCTGGGGTTACTGTGGGTTTTCAAAGGGAATTTAGTTTATGGTTAGGGAATCTTTTCTATGGTTTAGTGTAGTTACAAAGCAAGCGATTTTGGGGCCACTTGTCTGGCGATTGTTTCTCCATGGCGGAATCCTGAAATCTGTGTTTTGCCCCATGGCCACCCAGCGAATGCTTTCGTCTCATTGCGTGACGTCTTGGGGCGGCCTGGGTTTGTGTATTAGTTGTATAAGCGAGATGCCTCTCCGCTCCCGATGATGCAAGGGGGAGATAATTCTACGAGAATGTTGTCTTCCCAACGTTTTATGCATGTCTCAAAGAGCTCCCGAGTCGTTCTGGTCTGTGTACTTGAGCCTCTTCATCGCGACGGGTCCTTCCGCAGGAGGCAATGCATAGCATGGCGTTATTGTTCCGTTCTGGGATAACTCTGGTCAAGATGGCGTTATCTCTCTAGCTAGAAGCATGCAGCATTCCGGGTCTTCTATGAGAATGTCGATGTAACGGTTCGTGAACCCGCGGTAAACGTTTCTTATACGGAAATCAATACGTTGCGGGTAATGCGTCGCGTGACCTGAGGCGCAATAGCTAGGTAGCTATATTTCGATCGCGACAAAACCGGCCTCGTCAAAGGTCTTTTGCATGTATTGACGCCATCCTAGGCACCGGGACCCATCAATCTCCTTCGGGACTTGAAGAACAGAAAATGGCGGGGGGTTGGAACGGAGCAACGTATCTCGGAATCCACCGGCCCATGATCGCTCCGCCGGCGTGCTTAGAAAGGTTCTAGACAGAGGCTCTGATGTGCCCGGGGCTTATGCCGGTGGGACTCCGAGGGGTTATAGACCCCCGGGAATCCGTGGGAGACGGGATCCCGGGGGTAGATGTGGCTGACTACGTAATTGACCGTACGTACGATATAAATTTGGTACATAGGAAGGTAAGTACCAACGCTCGATTGCGCAACGTATTTTGCAGCTTGAATGTGGTGCCGTAGATCCATATGGTGTTGGTTAAGAAATCAGTTTATTAGTTATATGTAGCCGTTTCCAGAATTACCAGCGAAGGCTGCGCGACTCCAACAAAACAAGGGATGCATGGTTATAGACTCCTATTATTACCGTGGCGCAACGTACTTTTTATTTGGAATATGATATTCGAAGCGACACATTAAACCGTGGGTAGTACGATTGCGAGGTTGTTCCATGTTATAAACCAATATCCCACCCCTCGGCCTGAGATCTTTCACTCCCGGACGTCATGATCGCTGGGGAGAACCAGGTTGCCGGTAATGACCAGGGTTACATTATAAGAACGGAGACGGTTAATACCAGGTCGGATATAACTAACCGACGTGATGCTAGCGTGTTTAAAGATGCGTGCCGGAATAATTATCCTCAGTATAGAGACTTGCACCTCAACTCCTCCTTCTCCTCAAACCCCGAATTGGGAATCCCCGCAAGATTCGGGGTTGTCTATGACCCGAGGATGTTCTTCCATCTAGTACCAGAGTTCATAAGTTGCGTGTGACTGTATCGTAAAAGCATAGACAAGTCGGCGTTTGCACTGCTTATATACCATTATGATGCTATCGCAAAGCCTCCTAGTCTTAGTAGTCGCGGCGACGGCAGCTGCTCAGGACAAGCCTGTAGTCAGAATCACCGTACCATTGAACGTGAGCGCACGTCCCCTACTACCCAACGTCTACGGGTACTCGATCGAGCCGGTATGGCTAGACGCATACATCAACACATCATTGACAAGCACACTACTGAGTGGTATCGCAAACGTGACGGGTAAAGCGCCACCAATCCGCGTCGGCGGCAACTCCGCCGACGTGACATACCTTTACCCTTCATCCCCATTGCCGCTAACGGGGAACGATTCGGTGGCACTCCCGGATCCAACAAACGCAGAAAGGTTCAATATTACGCCCGGCTGGTTCGACTCCTGGGTCAAATATTTCCCGGCCGACACGGAGCTCATCTACACGCTTAACTTGGCGGACAACTCGTCGGATTGGGCCAATGCCGTCGCACAGGCTGGGGCAGCGCATTCAGCGCTGGGGAACTCGCTGGTGGCATTCGAACTCGGGAACGAGGTCGATCATTACATTAACGAGGGCTGGCGGGATGCTACATGGGGTGTGAAAAAGTATATAGAGCAATTTCGCAACTTGACGGCACAGATCACTGGGAGCGAATGGTACCAGGCGTTGAAGACGGCCGATAACGGCAATGATAGCGACAACAGTAACAAGAAGACTGGATTGCCTACAATCCAGGCGGCCGTGTTTGCGGATCCCCCACTGGTCCCGGACCAGCATGACGAAATCGATGACTTTAGCATCGTGAACTTGACCGCCGCCGGTATAGCCGCCCGGCCTCAGGAGAAAGACATCATCTCGAGCTATGCAATGCATCTGTACCCTCAGTCGACGTGCGACACGGCACGATGGTACCGTTTAAGTTTGGATCTGTTGTCGGACCATATGGTACTATGGCAGAACGTGAGCCAGTACATACCGCAAGTTGCAGCAGCGGACGCGGCGGGGGCGCCGCTCGTTATGGGTGAGACGAATTCGGCATCGTGCTCAGGGCGGTCTGGTATCAGTGATGTGTTTGGCGCCGCGCTTTGGGCAGTCGATTACGTCCTCACGGCCGCGAGCATTGGGATCCAGAAGGTGTATTTCCACCTTGGTGCAGAGTCGGAGTACTCTGCTTTCACGCCGCTACCTTATGAGCTCAAGAACGAGACCTTGACCTCTGGGATCAGGGCCCTCTGGTACTCGCATTACTTCATTGCGCGGGTCGTCGGCAATAAGGGCCCTGCGTGTAGCGGAGCGGATGCATTTCGCGTTGCGGCTTTGCCGAACGCCAATTCGAGCTCATTGAGTGGCTTCGCTATTTATGGCGGCGATAGCAACGCGCTCCGCAAGCTTGTTTTTCTTGACATGGGCGTATGGAATGGCACTAGCGGCCTGAGTAACCCGTCGACGCTATCCGCGACCGATGGGACTATATTCAGTAACGGGACACGACCCGTCTCTACGTTTGAGGTCACGACGCCTTGGACTGAGGGCATGAAAGTTAGCATTGTGAGACTAAGGGCGCCCGGCACGAATGCTAAAAGTCATGTGAGCGTCGCTGGGACCGTGTTTGATGACAACACTGGCGAGCCGGTCGTTGGCGGCGGGGAGTCGAAACTCGGTAAGGAGTATAGCGAGCTTGCTCAAGTCGGAGCCGGGGGTATTGTGAAGTTCGATGTGCAGAAGGCCGAGGGCGTGCTGTTGGAGGCCGGTGGGGACCTGAAGGTGAATTGTGCTGGTGGCGGTTCTTCTGGTGTTGGGCCAACTCCGACTCCTCTTAGCAAGAACGCAGGATCATTACAGATAGCGGCGTGCTGGAGTAGTGTTGCCATTTCGGTCTTGGTTGGTATGGCTGGAGTTCTCCTATTATTATAGCCATCTGGGACGCCCAGCGAAGCCTAGTAGGTAGGTGGGTATCCGTCTGGATATTGATTACATAAGCCGGCTCGGTCGGATAACCAAGTGGGCTTTTCTTTCAAATTGGTCGCACATGACGGGCCGCCAAAGACAGGCCGGGCCGAAACGAGACGGTGTGATCGGTGTCCACCTGGGCTACCTTCAGAGGTATCTGGCCTAACGCGAGGTGCAATGAGTGATTCTCGTCATCAACATCTTATAACCAACTCATACGTGTATCTCATTCATATTCTCGAATTGTGCATTTTCCATATCGTTTCGCACACAGCGAAAATAGCCAGCCTCATCGCAACCTTTAAATTATCACCATGTCCCTTCCCACCTCCAAAACCCCTTCGGCTCAGCAAGGCCAGTCTCAGATATCGAGATCAGACCCAAACATCGACTCCTCCGTGTCGGACCAGTCGCGAGCAGCGAACTTACATGGTGGTGCGACAGGCGCTGGCATAAATACAGGCGCAGGAATGACGCGCGAGAAGACAGAAGCCGAGATCGAAGCTGACCGCATGTATGAAGAGGCTATGGAAGAGGAATATGCAAAGCGGGAGGGCGGTGCCTGATCCTTAGTCAAACCCCATCATCTCCTCGTCTGGGCACCGAGCCATCACTCTATCCCCGTGATTATTCAGCGAGAATTTGCCGTTACAGGCCCTGGTGGGAATTGAAATGAATCGCCTGCCCTTTCTAGGCCACTCTTTTACGTTTTTTTGGACGCTGGGAATTGACGCACTACCTACTCAATCTCTTACCCGTTTTGCAACAACTGGTCGCTCAGCAATCTAGCGCTATGGAATTGCCTTGGCGAGGGCACGCTCTTGAATATATGCGTCGGTGGAATGCTGATGGGATACACAATTGCAAGAGAGTATGCAACTGACCTTGGGACGGGGTAAATGCTCAACACTCAGGGTGGTCCATGGTATCTTCCAGCAGGCTGCACTACCACACATCCCGAGATGCCCAGGAATCGAGCGGTCATTCTAGACCACTCACGGTACAGAAATCCCATCCCAAGCGCCGAGCATTGTTTTCCCCGCACTAAGTCTTTTTGATGTTCATGGGATCATACATTTGAAATGTACATTGTGAATCCTTTCAACCATTCGACGACTTTGTTCAACTTATAGGTCCTACGTAGTCATATCTACCTACGTAAGGAGAAACCGTCAATCATTCCACACCAAGCCAACAGGCTGACACCCAGGTCTTATAGCGAGACTGACCTACAGATATGTCTAAGCATACACTCGAGCACACCTTTCAAGGCAGAGATTGGCGGTGCCTGGATGTGTAAAAATATACGTTGGACCCTAACTCAATCCTCGGGATCATACCCCTCCACGAGCGGCCTCCACTTGCGTACGTGTAGCTGAATGGTCCTCTTTAGGTACTATCTGCATAGGTTGAGCTGTGTGGAGATACACAGGTGAGTCTCGGACCCTACCATTCATGAAAGCGTCTATATCGAAGGGCTTGATCTTTGTTTGGTATGCTAGACGCCATCATCCAGTGTGCCGCCTACCACTTGATGATCTGCCCAACCCAAGAAACCTGGATTATCAATAAAACAAACGGATCCTGTAATATAGGGAAAGATGAACTTCAGCAACGACCATCCCCCTAGTCTCGGTTCTGCATATCACGTTCGCCTACCTGCCGGACCTACTATCTAAGTAGTATCCATGATTTGTACTCCGCCATACTCTTGGCACACCCCTCCAGGGAGACCACCAATAGCTGCTGCAACCCCTCCGCGTCGACATATCCATTTCGTATATCTGTATCCCTACACCACGTGTTGTATAAGCTGATGTGATCTGTAAGACGTCTTCCACGTCTCGTGTGATGGCAAGAGACTACCCGTCTCCATCATCCGCTGATATTTGATAGGACCACATAACGTAACCAAGACGGGTATTGTTGTTTTGGCGATGTCCGCTACCGGCAGTGCTGAGATAGTACTTTCATCAAACGTGATGAGACTCATCACCTCACCTTCGAGCAGGGCAGAGTGCTTTGTCAATGAACACATCGGACCATCTACGCTCGGCGTTGTCATGTACCGCGTAATGGCAACGCGGACCACCCAATCGTTGGGGTCCACGAAGTTGCAAGCAAGCCATGAACGACGAGATCCTGTCCCGAATCCTTGCGGCT
The DNA here is from genome assembly GCA_022385655.1 of Xylaria intraflava. NCBI lineage: Eukaryota > Fungi > Ascomycota > Sordariomycetes > Xylariales > Xylariaceae > Xylaria > Xylaria intraflava. Next base: position 88,322 of record MU279831.1, on the reverse strand, counting down.
CTGCGCTTCTGTGGGATGTTCCTTACTGGGAAATTGCTGTGCATCTTGCATCAAGACATTACAGCTCGCATTACGACGATTTACCGGTTCGAGTCTAGGTCGGAATCCTACGAATGCGTTGAGTATCCGGCGGGTGTGCGGAAATCCGGTCTACATAATGTAGTCCGTCATTCTCCGTAAGACATGTATCCCGTATGCTCAGCACACAACAGCTACGACCGGCGAATCCGTGCATGCAAACGCCATCACCTTGACGTTTTGGGTGTAATAGATACGTCGGTGACTGACATGTATGTGCTTTGTCTCCTCTCAGCCCCTCGGACACGAAAGTCCCGCGCCATGTATGTTCTCAAAGACACATCTCATGGGTTGATGCGCGCATTGATCTTCGCAGACTATCGGCCAGCTGCTTCTGACTTGCATTAAGGTGGTAACTTAGGGTTGCCTGCATGATTCTAAACGGGTATATCCGTCCCGTTAAAGTATGAAACGGTGATCTGAGAACCGCCCGTTACTATTGCAGGTTGACTCGCCTCCAACTTCAACGAGTCCTGGCCCCCAAGTATCTTTCACTTTCGCTTCGTGACTTCCGTGTGGCTCTCGAGGGCAGGACGTTGACACAACCAAAACCCGAGCATCTAGGTCACCATGGTCCCTTCATAGGGTACCAGGCAATGACCACATATTTCAGATCGTATTTTACTGTCTCCTGTTAACCATTACACGAATTAAGACCCGCGGATAATATAGGTCCCATTTTGCCATCATTCTTGCGTCTGTAATTCCGCTAACACATCTCGAAAGCCAATGACGGCTGTGCGAGCCGGTATCTTGCTGCCAAATTCTAGGAATTAGCTAATACCGAGGATATTCCTAACGCCACTAGCCGTTGTGAGGGAGCATGGGAAGAAAAAAAGAAAATAAGGTCTGTCCATCTCTGGTGTTTCCGGCCAGCCGGTTTAGGGCAGCGTCTGTTCGTCACCTTCCCATTCGGGAGACCAGTCAGTCGACTTTCCTTTGTCTCACATACTATATCCACGACCTAGGATTGGGGTCATGTCAAGGTATACCCTACTCCTTTTCTTCGCCAAAGTAGGACGATTCTGGTCACCAGCCCAGGCATACAGAAGCAGCCCCCCTCCCCAATATATATTTATACAGCTGTCGTCAGAGAACCGCCGAGGCCAGTGCTCCCAATGGATTTGTGATAGCGGTGCTGCGTATAGATATTTCAAATCCAGGAAATTACTTCGCAGGTCTTATTACGTTGTCCTTCAGAACAGGTACGTTCCAGGATCTGATGAGACAAAGTTTAACAAATCCCAAGTCTCTGACATATTCAGATATCGTCACGAAAACAGCCTCCACAGAATATCTTGTCGATATGGGTTGTCCATTGGTACCAGGAGTTTATGTTCCGACGGTCTGTTTCTTCGACCCTGATACGGAGGAGGTTGACACATATTCTATCACTCGCCATGCCGTACGGCTCGCTCAATCCGGTGTTGCAGGCCTCGCAACTCAGGGTTCGAATGGCGAAGCCATCCATCTCACACACGCCGAACGAAAGCTAGTGACAGCAACTACTCGTTCTGCTCTGAATCACGCCGGCTTCTTGCATCTTCCGGTGATAGTTGGTTGCGGTGCCCAAAGTGTTCGTGAGACGGTCGAATATTGCCGTGAGGCATCTGAGGCAGGCGGTAGCCATGCGCTCGTGTTGCCCCCATCATACTACGCCCCCTCGCCGGACACAATCATGAGGTACTTCACAGAGGTTGCGGATGCCTCCCCAATCCCGATCATAATCTACAACTTCCCGGGGGCCGTAAATGGTATAGACCTCTCTTCTGACACCATTCTGACCTTGGCCCAACATCCTAATGTCGCCGGCGTCAAGCTCACATGTGGGAATACGGGCAAATTGAACCGAGTCGCCTCCGCTGTCCGGAAGGATTTGACTGAGAACAAAGCCTATGAATCCGAATCTGACGAGCGAGCATTTGTGGTGCTCGCAGGCTCGGCTGACTTCACGATCCAGTCTCTCATAGCCGGTGGTGACGGCATCCTGGCGGGACTTGCCAATATCGCTCCGAAGGCCTGTGTCAAGCTGGTCGAGCTGTACGGGGAGGGTAAGATAGCAGAAGCACAGAGAATGCAAGAAGTCGTGTCACGGGGAGACTGGACTGCGATCCGCGGCGGGGTGGTTGGTGTCAAATCTGGACTGCAGTCGTGGTATGGGTATGGAGGATTCGGCCGCAGCCCGCTCCCCAGGCCAACCGAAGAGGAGTCGAAAGCGTGGAAAGAGGGGTACCGAGACCTGATGGCGCTGGAAAACTCTTTGTGACAGGCTGCCGGCACTCGGGGACTGGCTGACCTCGGCTGGCTGCCACGTTGGCCTATTGGGATCGTCACGGCGCCTCGTGGCACTCTGCAAGCCTCAGTCGATTAGTTGCTTTTCTCACATTTTGCCGTTGTATAGGGTGATTGTGCTGATTTCGCCCTGGGATGCATGAGCTCGCTGTGTATCTCCTACTTATGAAAGCTACGACGTGTTTTGTGAACTTTTGATTTCACGTCGGATACAAGCGTTGTGGATCGTGATGCAGACCGGACGCACGTGATAGCTATGGTAGGCCGGATTGTGGCATGAGCACATCCTTTTCGTGTTGCTATTTTAGGTATCGTCGTCGTGATCATCGCCTATGCACTGGCGTACAGCGCCTTATTAGCCAGTGCCACCGAATCTTCCAAGACGTTGCCCATGTGGGCCTGCTCAGTTTGTTCTCCCCCCCTTTTCTTTAACCGTCTATCCTCACGTTGACTGTGCAATGGTTCGTCAAACGTTACTTCTAGCAATACCTTTCTTTTCCTACTCTGCCTATACTACCATCTTTGCCCGAACCTTACCAATACGCCGTACTCGCTTCTAACACGTGCTACTTTGACAATTTGTACTTTGTGAGCCAGGAAAGCAGAGGGTAGCTAGATGATGGGTGACTCGTATGATTATTGTTCGACATACCACTCTGTCCCCCCCGTTGGTCAGTTGATTTCTTTGCCTTTGTCCCCCCATCTTTTATGATTTTCCCGGGGAAAAGAAGGGGGGAAGGGGGTATTCGAATATGATGTTTGCCGATATTCCCCACTGTCTCTATGTTGAATCGTCGAGTGGTAACCCCTATACCTAGACACGGCAGATGAAACAAGCATCATCATCCACGTTATGGCCAAATTCAATAACCCTTTTCGTTGTTAGTACGGCGGCTGAGAAGTCGGTTTTCATTCGCAATCGCGGAAAAAGCTGGACAGCTCCGGTTGATGAATGATACAGGCGACGCGCATTCCGACGCGATCCACCGTAACTCAACGCGGTGATCCCCGTTCGGCTTCCCACGAGGTTCTCCTGTGAATTCATGTTCGGACTGCATAAGCATGTGACTACTCGGCCCTCGGCACCCCGCAGCTCTTGGGCTGCGTAGCCGCTAGGGATTCAGGAGTAATGCAATATATTCCCAGGCAGGAAAATGGGACTGCTGTCACCCGGAGACGGCACCGGTCACGTTGGAATCATGCGAAGTTGTCTTTGGCAAGTAGCACAAAAGCTTGTGAACGAAGCATGGCATACACGCCGTATGGTTACCCCGTGATAATGTCGCAAATTTTGTGCGTTGCGAAATGTTGTGTATCCAGCGTGGCGGCCACGCAAGCCCTGGAGATACTAGTTTGCGTTGAATGTAGCTGCCGTTCTCCCGCTGCTTCTGATGTCTTTGAGCGTCGTGTATTTCCAGTAGTGAGACAATCTGCAAGAAGCGTGATGCTCGTAGTGGAATCCCATCCGGACGACTTCCGCGAGCTAGACCACCGAAACAAAGTACAGAACAAAAGTCGTTCTGGTTCAGTCGGTGACGCCGATGTCTCCACACCCGTACGCTTGATGTTGTAAATGCCAACTGTTTGTTGGCCTATCACAGAGCGCTCTGCAAGCGCACTTCTGCTGTGTGCTGCTCCCTACTGTTCACAGGGCGGATTCGTCTCTCTGTGGAAGAAGAAACCGAGAGACAAATGTAGATGGGGTTTCCGAGAAGTAGCTCAGCCTTATCTCCCTGAAGTTCTTTTACAACATACTCCTCAGAGTTCCACTATGTAAATAAGAAGCTCTAGGACGTTTGTGCAAACGACGACCGAAAATCCCTTTGCATAGCATTATCTGCTTTTCTTCTATCCATCCCATACAGTTTGTCGGTCGTTGAATGATCACAAACTACTTATTAACCCATGCCTGGGCTGTTTCATACGTTAGCGAATACCATGATATCACTCGGAGCTCGCAAGTACTCACTATACTTGGCGATTATCGCAAGCATTAGCCGTACCAATGCTCAAACCGAACATGTTCCTGTCACTGGGATGATGACGGGTCTTAACCGGACTACAGGCGAACCCCCGTCACGGGTTGATATTAATGTATTAGAGAACGAAGGGGGCCCAATGTGGTACGACTTTCTTCTCCGATTGCCAAAATCCTTGTCTAATTCCTTACACGGATTAGGGATCTCTTCATTCGTGCCCTTGATGCATTACAGAACAAAGCTGAAGACGATGAGCGATCTCATTTTGCGGTGGCAGGTACGTCAGGATCGTCGTTCAGAGAGGCCAAGAGGTGCACTATTGGAGATCGGGACTGACATTCATAGGCATACACGGCATGCCTTACACCCAGTATAATGGGGTTGGGCCTGTCCCTGGAGGTTCGTGGGGAGGATATTGTCCGCATGTGGTAATACACAGTACTCGATTGTTCACGGAGTAATGCTGAAGTGAAAACGATATAGTCGCCCCAGCTAATTCCTTGGCATCGTGCCTATCTTGTCCTCTACGAGGTACGAAACTAGAACCCCAAAATCCTGAATAAACATGCGGCTGACCTGGGGATAAGCAAGTCCTTGGAGCCGAAATGCAACGCCTAGCCCTAGAGTATACTGATGCCAATGCATCTGCGTACCAAGAGGCATCACAAGAGTTTCGTCTTCCATATTGGGATTGGTCGAGCGATCCTAGTCTTCCACCTTCCAGTACGCAGGAAAGCATTAAAGTGAACGGCCCGAATGGCGAATTGGTTCTGCATAACCCCTTGTACAATTATCGCTGGCAGACATATCCGCTGAATACGACCCAGTTCCCGGGGCAAGGCAGTTTTGGGCCCGCGACAACACGGGCTGGGGAGAACGGCTTCGATCCGGATTTAGTAAACGGAAATTTGCTCGACGCCAAAGATATGATAAAGGATTCTGTGGTGAGTATTGAGAGAGTGGATGGAGAAACGTTTAGGATGAACTCCTGACGGGACCTAGTATCGCACCCTTTCTGCCACCACGGTATATGACCAGATGGCATCAATGGCAGTGCCTGGATCCAGCTTCGAATCGCCTCATAATATAATACACGATTCCGTGGGAGGATCGTTCTCAAGCTTGGATTTAACCGCATTCGACCCCCTTTTGTACGTCTCGACGGCCATTGGACCTTCAACAGCGTGGAATACTAATTTCTATGCCGCAGCATGCTTCACCACTGCAATCTCGATAGGCTAGCTGCCATATGGACGACCATCCACGAGGGTAATTCGGTACAAACCCAGCCTTTCACCAGCCAGGGGTTGTATTCAACAGCGAAAGGTGAATTGATAACTGCAGACAGCCCATTAAAACCGTTTTATCAGGTAAGCACACACCATGTCAAAAGCGTATATTGGATGTCTTCCCGTTATCTCCAGTGCTCCCAAATTGCTGAGTAGAACGACTAACTGGACAAAACACAGTCCGATGGGAGAAAGTTCCATACAGGTAGGACCGTGGCAGAAACTGAATTGTTTGGTTATACATATCCAGACATATCAGGCTCGGATGGAGATCGAAGGGGGGCGGCAATTGCCCAGATTAACAGACTATATGGCGGCCTTTTATTTTCCGAAAAGGCGATAATTGCTTCAACATCAAAGCGCCAATGGTTTGTTAGCGTCCAGGTCGATCGAGCGGATCTTCCATTGCCATGTACCATCAATGTGTATTTGGGAGACGGCCTTGCTGGCCGATCAGCCTTCCTCAGTATGCCGGCAACGGGTTATGCATACGACGAGTTGTCGCTTATTAGGGCCGTCAGGAATCTTGGTATCGATGACAGCGACGCCGAAGCCGTCGAAAATAGACTCATGAGGGACTTGTATGTTAGGGTGACCAAGGTACGTACGAATCAAGCCAGCCGCGAGACGACTTATTTCACTCATGGATGGCCATGTCCGTCTTTTCCAATCGCTAATAAGGTCTCCTCCGAGGAGCAGGGTGATGGCGCCACGCTCGATCCGGATGTCATACCAAGTCTGACAATAAAGGTGATGGGTGAGGATGTCACATTTCCAAGGAGCGAGTCCGAGCTCCCATTGTACAGCAATAGGACCACCTTGGCGACGATCCTGGGAACTCCTAGATAGCAAATACGCGTACACTAGTACCCCGAGTGCAAGTATTGGTCGTAGATGGACGGCGTGATCCGGAGTTGGGGGCGCGGTTGTGTATTTGGCAGAATGGCGGGACCGCAATGTGGAGCGCCCGAAGCTTGGACAGCAGCGACTTGATGCTGGTAACTTACCGGTACTAGATAGACAGCCGTATTCTGCCCCCGTCATGGCCATGATGCTGCCGTCTGCGTGCTATGTAACGCCCGTAAATCCCCCTTTCAGGTCGTCCACTCCCATATAGCGTCCATCTTCTGGCTGATTAGGTACCTACCCTGCCCAGGTATAACCATTAACCGACGTGATTACTGATGGATATGCAACTTTTGGCTGAGACAGCGAGTGGCGGGTGGAGCGCGGTGACCCGCCGAGCCGACCCAACGGTAGCTATCCCGTAGATACATATGTAGCAGCTACCGTGTGAAGCTCTCTCTTCGCATACCGTCGCTTTGGTCTTGGCGGTGTCCGCGGGTTTGGCCGCAACCAATGTACCGTTACGAGATATGCAGCGCGTTCCTGGGGTGTATACAGGCCGGTCTGCTAGATGGCTCGGCCACCACACCGCTTACGGGGAGGGGATCACGTCTGTAGATCTGCCTCAGAGGTATAGTGGCCGAGGACCATGGCAGGCCGAGGAGCAATGTTGATGTGTCTACTGAGTAAGCAATGTAAGGAGCGCAGGGAACTTGAAGCTTGATCCACAATCCCACTTTTTGGAGCCGGATGGCCGTTCCGATTGACACAGCGCGGTTACAGAAGTGTTACTCGGCCCAGAGGCGAGCGACACTCCCCTAAAAGCCCACCGCCGGATGGCCGAGCCATGCCTGTGTCGATGCCAGTGCCGAGCAACGGGGCGAAGACGTTAATGTGCGTGTCTAAGTCAGAAGGTGGAGAAATTCATGATGTAATGTACGAAGTAGCCAAGAGGTAACTGAGCCCGGATCGGTTACGTAATTCAAGACGGGCGGCCATAAATATATCGAGCACGTCCTCTCTCTCTTTTTTTTTAACAGCTCAGCTTTTCCTCGACACAATCTACAACCCATTGGTCAGGTCTCTGTCTTATGTTACCGTTCTCTACTCCGGGCAGATTGCGCTGTTACTAGACAGCTCGAGTCTCATCTCCGTCTTCAGATGAGACGAGAAAAGCTTCGACACCTTGGGTTTCGCGTTCAGCTAAAATGCGATTCCAGTGACCAAAGATAGTCGTATATCTTGTCGTTGCTGTTATTAGACAGTTTCATGAGAAGCACTTTCGATTCACTTTAATGACGATAAGTGGCATATTAAGCCGGCGAACACTCGAAACCACCACGCCTGAGGAGTCCAAACCGCCCACAGAGGGAACGCTTTTCATCGCGCATCAAGCCCAATACAAACCGGCGGCCTGCACGACATACTGAACACACCCTATTGCCCCCTATACCAGTGCTTTGCACTGAGTTATCTTCAAACAGACTGCCTCGGTGCGTAGCTGGTCACTGCTAGTGTCGGTACGGGTAAAATGTGCCTTGAGCTTTACCAACGATGGCTGTGTTGCTCGTGCTGGGGATTTTTAGGCCCTCAGACATGCTCAGAGCTCTTCAAGAAATGCCTGGGCCCCCGAGGTGAGGTCGACAAAAAGGTCGTCAAGTGGAACGAGGGCATGTGCAACGAATGCTGGGACAGATTTCTCGACGAAGCCCGCGAGATGGCAGAAGCCGAAACCGGACAAAGTTACCACCATAATGAGCCGGTTGTTGAATCTTCTCGGAAGCGCCGTCGCCAAACATAGCGTGATTTGGGAACAATGATGGAACGAGTAACGTGTCTATGAAACAGGGCCTCCTGTTATTTAACGTCGGTTCGGGACTCTTGGGATAGGCGTTTGGGACAGGCTACATCATGAAAGTTAATTCGACACCCTTCAACGCATTGTCGTCCGTCGGGGTCCTTAATACCTATCGAGCTATCGTTGGATACGCGCTTTAGCCGATGACACTCTCCCGGAAATCCGTGCGAAGCAACAAAGGAAACTGGGAAATTTCAATACACCATGTCCAACGGCTTTTCGAGCTACTGCGGCGTGATATGTCGTGAGGGCGACTAGAAGATTGGCTCTGTGCTTGTGGTGCCGATGAGCCTAGGATCCACCGAATAGAATATCGACTTCTTTTTTGCACTTCATCGCGTCCCCGAGGGTTTGATCTCCAATGGAGGAGAGTAATTAAATCTCCGAGACAACATAATAATAAATAAATAAATAAGCTTGACATCCGTATAGGTATTTGGTCTTACGACCGCGAACAAGTCACGTCGCATGTTCCTCGTAAAGATGACGGGTTCATCTATCCCAACAACAGCAGTAGGTGCTTGAAAGTTGCACCACAGGTTAACAGCAGCTATTACATACACAGCCCTCGCGACGGCTGCGTGCATGAGAGTCGGAAGTGCGTACATAATAGATCTCACCGGTAGAAACCCAATGTAAACAAACCGATTGGATACCCGATAATGCCTCAGCGTAAATCTGGCGTGCAGCGTCGAGAATGATTTGATATGCACAGGAAGTCCCATGCTTGACCGGTAATCCCTTACCTTGCCTCGTGTCTCGGGAACCGCCATTCCGATGCTTTCATCCTAGAGAAATTCCAGTTGACAGCCCCAATAATACCTAGGCACGTTCATTAAATTGTTCTTCGGAGTTCGGACTTACACCACGGATTCCCTCCTACCTAAATCTGCCACGAGCCCAGCCCATACAAATCTACGCTTTGCAGTCGCCTCCGCTTCGAATATCGAGCCACAACACACGTTCCAAGCCAATTGCCATCATGCGGACTCTCAATAGACCGACTGTCTGGTTTCAGTCATGAATTTTGGGGCGAACGTCGTGAAGCTGGTGATAATTACCTACCCAGGTAGTAGTACCTAAGGTAGCTGGATACCTCTAGGTACCTAAGGTATCTGGTACTCGCGATTCAGGGCGTCGTTGGTAGGGGTCTTAGGGGAGTGCCCGCGGAGTGGATAGTGAATGGCTCAGTGCTAGGGACCTATAAGCAGTGCTCCTTTGAAGAGGTGTCACGTGCTCTCCCGTCACTAATTAACGCGCCCTGCCTTGTAACCCTGCGAGGGTAGCGCGTGACGTAACCCCTCCTCCACTTTATCATAATATGTACTTACACGGGCTTCGTAACTCACACCTATCCTCTGAGTAACACTGAACGTCAGGTACGTTCCTGGCTGCTTATTTTCAACAACTCTTTTTCATTACGACTTTTTGCCCCGGTAATTGTTCGCCTTTTTAATATTTGTTAATTACTTTGCGCTGCCTATCTAGAGTCCACCCTTCAGCATGGCAGGGAGGAAACGTAAGGCTGTTGGTGTAGTTTCTGCGAATGCGACAGCGCACACTTCATCCCATCCAGCAAGGTCAACGAGATCTAGCACCAGACAGAGTGCCAGACAAAGTTCCAGAGCAACCAATGTCCCCCAGGTTTATCGCGATATGCTGGCCGATGCCGACATCCGACCAACAGCAACCTCAGAAGAACGAACGATCAAGCGGAGGCGCCTCAATCAGCGCCGTGATCGTTCAACCCAAGACACAATATCCTCACCCAAAAAGGCCGTTCGCAGTAATTCTACTAGCTCGAAGGAGCAAACGGACGAAGACGATGGCGAAGACGAGCGCGAAAACGAAGAAGAAAACGAAGATATAGATGATATAGAGTTTGAGGATGTAGCGCTTCCGGTCGCAACGGTACAGACTGTTTATCGTGACTCGGATGAGGAAGAGGAGGCTGAAGAACCTTTCGAAGACGTTGACTTCTCCGCCCATACGTCTATCATGGAGACTGCTCAAGACGATGCGCGGGATCTAGAACTCGACCTATCGGCTCATACAAAACCCGCACTGACACCGGGTATTAATAGACGGAAGCCTCTGAATAAGGCCGAGAAGGATCACCGGATTGAGGTACACCAAACTCATCTCCTCTGCTTACTAGCTCACGTAGCTAGGAGGAACAGATGGTGTAACGATCCTCAAGTACACGATAGTCTTCGACCACTACTGACACCACAAATGGTGGCGCGACTCAATCCAGGCAGCCGCCTGACCCAGTTTGGGCAGACCCTTTCACTCAAAGAAGGCCTAAAACTAGTGAATACCATGTTTAATCTCAAATTCCGAATCACGGAGCGGGGAACAAGAAAGGCACTTTGGGCTGAAACAGAAGAGCAGCTACAAGATGTATTGACCACAGAATGCCCCTTATTCCAGAGAGCAAAACTGATCTTTGTTGCTAGTACTGTTTGCCTGCGGATTCAGAAGCGCCTTTGGAGAAGTCCGACTTCCGCGAAGCAGCAAAGTCTCTCAGTGGTTCTCGAGATGTAGGGGCCCAGCTATATTGTGCACTTCTGCGGGCTGCAGGCGTTGAGGCTAGACTAGTATGCTCTTTGCAACCCCTTTCATTCGGCTCTGGGGGACCATACATGCCAACAACTCAGAAAACGAAGCCTAAAATGACGTCAAATAAAGCCGATAACCAGATTTCCGAACCTAGCAATTCGCTCGAAGTATCTACAGATTCGCCTACGTCCCTTCCGCCCCGTAGGCGGTTAGGGCACCCGAACGCGGCGGCTTTTAGACTACCTGAGATCAAACCAGCTCCCTCTCGTCAAGCGATACCAGCACCCGTACGGATTCGTGAATCACCCTACCCCATCTATTGGGTTGAAGTCCTGGATCAGGCACACCAAAAATGGCAGCCAACAGACCCGCTAGTCACGGGCACATACTGGAAACCCCAGAAGATAGAGCCCCCAGCGTCCGATAGAAAAAATTGTATGGCTTATGTTGTTAGTTTTGAAGAGGATGGCACAGCTAAAGACGTAACACTACGCTATGCGAAGGCCTATAATGCCAAGACGAGGCGGATGCGGATCGAGAGCGTTCTAAGCAACGGCGAACGGTGGTGGCGCAAGGCTCTTCGAGCATATTCAAGAGGTTATACTCGCGATTTAGACCAGATTGAGGCAAGCGAGATGGCCGCAGCAGCAGCCCACGAGCCAATGCCACGCAGCATTGCCGATTTTAAAGACCATCCCATCTTCGCCTTGGAACGGCATTTAAGACGACACGAGGTACTTGCGCCAAATGCATCTCCGTCGGGAACAGTTAGTGCGGGCAGTAAGGCTCCGCTGGAGAAAGTCTACAGGCGTAAGGATGTGCGGGTTGCCTGGAGCAGAGAAAAGTGGTATCGACTTGGCAGAGCAGTTCTACCAAACGAGATACCGGTGAAGTTCATCATAAAACCGTCTCAGCTACACGAAGACCTCTTCAGTGATGAGCCACAGCAATTGGCAGAGGGTGATACAAATGGAACACCGATCTATATGATAGATCAAACCGAACTTTACAAAGCGCCACCGGTTCTCAATGGGAAGGTTCCGAAGAACCGTTATGGAAATCTAGATCTCTACGTGCCTAGCATGGTGCCAGAAGGCGGTGTCTATATTGACGATGATTTCGGTGCCCAGGCGGCGTTTGTTTCGGGCGTTGATTATGCACCCGCACTAACCGGTTTCCAGTTCAGTGGCAAGAAAGGAACGGCAGTTCTCCGTGGTGTGGTAGTGGCTGCGGAGCACGAGGAGGCCGTAAGAGCGGTGATCGATGGGCTCAAAGACCTAGAGACTGAGATGGAGGGGGAGAAAAAACGCCGACAAGCGCTCAGGATGTGGAAGTTGTTGTTGATGAAATTACAAATACGACGGCGCGTATGGGCGGACTCAGACAACATCCCTGACGACATGGAAGCGAGCCAATTGGAGATACAGGCCGATCCAGTACAGGACTGGCCGAATCGATCGAACCACAGCGACGAATATCCGGGAGGCGACCTTGATCTGATTGATGAAGAGTGTGCAGGAGGTGGCTTTGAGGTTGATGAGGAGTATATGGGAGGTTTTACCATGGATTAAATTCCCCGAGCGAGCACCTGGTAATAATTAAACAAGAGAGGTATTTATTTATATCCTGCGGAAAAGTCCTATCAAGCGGCACGTACCTAAGCTGTACTTCGTGCTTGGGCAGTATGTAGGTACGAAGAGAAGGATTAGGGTAGCGCCACCGTCACTGAGGCCCCGGCATGTCTCCGCCCATCAAGGCTCGTCGGCTTGTCAGGCACATGTGCGTATACGTTGTGTAAACCACCTCCCGTGGTTGTGTACGGGGGTGGACGGGTACGCGCTATGTAAATGCACGCCCACGTCAGACGTTCAAGACATCCGATTGACATGACAAATGATAAAATCCGTCGGTTTAGGCACCAGAATAACTTTTGGCTGGGGCAGGATGCTTACACGGAAGAATAGTAAGACATGGGGGACGGGTCCAGGACTCTTGGCAGCCTTGACAGTAGGCTAGGCGCGGTGCTTGAATTGAATGTCCCGTATTCATCCACCTTCCACCCAGCACGTCCGGGTAGCTAGGTAATTATCTCCATAGATAGCAGTCTCACCAGGTTATTCGCGCACCCATGTTTTATTTGCTGCGCTAAGATTGACCTACTGTACTGCAATCTGAGATGGCGGTATTTACGCCTCCCACAGAACTGAGCTGGGTGATGGGTATGCGTATTCCGTATGTTAAGTACCAGATAGCCTATCCCGCGTACTTTATTTAGTCTTTTCATTATGCTGGATCAGAGCCGCAATCATTTAATACGGCGTAGTAGCCTATCGAGCCGACAGCCCGCAACCCGTCCTGAGTAGAGATCTAGAGATCTTTACTCTAGGTAGCAACCCCATAGCCGCTAATGTCTCTGCCCCATTGTTCGAACTCCGGCCTACCACCTTGCTCAGCCATTCGGCTCCACTCGCCTACGACGCTTGAGCTAACTAACAAAGTAGCGAGAACCGATATCTTATCTAGTGTTGTTAGGAATCAGACCTAGTGTACGGAATACATAACTTGCCCCGGGAATTGGCTCTCCCAGTAACTACCAGATGGCCCATCAACCGATACGCGAGTCACGCCCGCAGCCGATGAGCTTCCAGCGAGAAAGTCAAGACGCGAGCAGGGTTCGGGCGACGGCAATGGGCTTAGATACGACAAGGCGGGTGGCCGAGCAAGGTGGTGGGTAGTCGTGGATGTTACATTTCAGGCACCACCTTTCGACGACAAAGACCTTGAATGGTTCGCCGTTGATGACGGGCAGTGTACATCTGTACTAGCAGGGTTCACAGCCTCAGATGTAACTTGTCTACCTGCTCGGACGTTACGTCCAACGACGGGATGTACCTCATGCGCACAATACCTACCTACCCGTCCATCTCGCTCTCTGTCTCTCTCGCTCGCTCTCTTTCTTAGTCAGCCTGGCCATTGAGTTTTCGGAATAGAAGCGAAGATTCAGAGATCGCGGGGGATCCCATGACAAGTCCGTCGATCTAGGCGCAGGCACCAGCGAACCCGCCGCTTGACGGATATTAGCCCCGTCCTTCGTACAGAGTTGCGTATTTCCACGTGGATGATCCCTAGGAATTATACATGGTGCCCTCGTACTCCCATTCATGCGCTCATATCGACTTCCTACCTCCCCCGTACCCGTAACACTGCTTTTTTTGTCTTCGACTGTTATTTTTTTCAATTCCGCTCGTTGACTGGTTCTTGTTTACTTATAGGCTGTCAGGCATCCGATTACGTTTTCCGGGGTGGTTTTTTTTTCCCTTCTCTTTTGTTTATATTTCTCATCTTCTTGTTTTTGCTTGGCCTGTTCCCATATTTTCCCGATTTTCCCGGTACCTGTAGAACACCCGGCCTCTCTGGATGGAACTGTAAATATTTTCCTCGCAACAGGACCCGATTCCCTCGGCGCTCTTTAGGGCGCTGCTCACGAGAGCATCCAAGTTCAAAGCGGCGGGCTTTGCGGCGCCTCCGTGCAAACCTGGACGATCATGGCCTTCCTCAGTCAGACGCGGACCTTGACGGCTAAGAATCTGAAGATCATTGTTGTCCGCCATAGCCTTGCGACCTTCATACGAGCCTTCGCTCTTCCCATTGCGCTGGGCGCATTTCTCGCATTCGCTCGATACATTTTTGTCCCCCCATCGGAATTTGGCATCAGCGCCCTGCGCCCCGTCCGATCGCTACCTGATGCGCTACCTTTGGCCTCTTCTGACGACCGCAATACGGTTGCCTTCCTGAATAGCGGATTGGCCGGGGGCGACATCGATCGAGTTATAGATACGTTAGCGGATCAGGTCACCGGTGCGGGCAAGAATGCTGTCAAATTGTCGCAGCCCAGCGAGCTTACCTCGTTGTGCCGGAGCTCATTGCGCGGAAGCTCGAGCTGCTATGGCGCCGTGGTTTTCAATTCGTCGCCCAATGAAGGAAACGGCGGTGTCTGGAACTATACGCTTCGCGCCGATAGCGCGCTGGGTACGAGGATCTTTGTGAACGAAGACAAGAACGACGCCCAGGTGTATAGTCTTCCTCTTCAGAGGGCTGTCGACGCCGCCATTGCCAACCTTGCTGCCTCCCGCGATCCGAGCGTTCGCCCGCTTCCAAGCACGTCAGATGAATATGCTTTCACTACACTGTCCGAGGACCAACACCAGCAGAAAATCCGCGAGGAATACCAGTCGTCCCTGACGAACTTTTTGGCTGTGGCCTTTGTCATCGTCGTGATCGGCGTGTGCTACCACATGACGGGTCATATGGCCACCGAGCGAGAAATAGGCATGTCCCAGCTTTTGGATGCCATGATGCCCACCAAGTACATCTGGCAAGCTCAAGTTACGAGGCTCTTGTCGCATCACCTCTGCTTCACCATCGTCTACCTGCCCGGTTGGGTGATTGGCTCCATCATCATCGCAAGGGGCGTATGGGCGCACACCAGCGTTGCCATCGTGCTCATATACTTCATACTTGCTGGCCTTGCCTTCACGTCTCTCTCGATCCTGGGTGCGGCATTTTTCAAGCGGGCACAGCTGTCTGGTGTAGTCACGGTGATAGTTTATCTCCTTTTGGCTATTCTCGCGCAGACCCTGACCTCCCCGCGCACCGCCACCGTCGCTGTGCTCAGTTTTCTGTTCGCCCCGTGTAATTTTGTGTGGTTCATGA
The DNA here is from genome assembly GCA_022385655.1 of Xylaria intraflava. NCBI lineage: Eukaryota > Fungi > Ascomycota > Sordariomycetes > Xylariales > Xylariaceae > Xylaria > Xylaria intraflava. The sequence goes on along the minus strand of MU279831.1, from coordinate 72,705 downwards.
CTTACGTAGCGCGATGGGAACGACAAGGCCTCGCCGCAGACCTCATCCACAATCCTCCACAAAACCCGTGGAACTTGCCGGGTATTGTTCTGTGGATTTTCCTGATTATCCAGATTTTTGCGTACCCCGTCCTCGGTGCGTACCTCGAGCGAGCCTTCCACGGAACTACGACACAGGGCCGAACTATACTGCAAGGTCAAGCAGCGGAGACGGCTGGCGACGATGCTGTCCGTCTCGAAGGCTTCACCAAAATTTACAAGCCTAACGTCTTGCGCCGTCTTTTCTCCTTCATTTCAAAGCCCAGGGACTCCGTTGTGGCCGTGGACAATCTATCAATGACCGCTAGGAGAGGGCAGATTCTTGCATTGCTCGGCGCCAACGGTAGTGGAAAGAGTACGACCCTTGATTCCATTGCAGGCATCAGCAAGTTGACGAGTGGAAACATTACAATTGATGGCACTGGCGGATTAGGTATTGCGCCTCAAAAGAATGTTCTTTGGGACGAGTTAACTGTGCTGGAACATATCCATATCTTCAACCGACTGAAATCCCCCAACAACACTGCATCCAAGGCGGAGTTAAAGGAGCTTGTCTCTGCTGTAGATCTTTCACCAAAGATCAATGCTTTGTCCAAGACTCTGTCGGGTGGCCAAAAACGAAAGTTGCAGCTTGGTATGATGTTGACTGGTGGCAGTGCTGTGTGCTGCGTCGATGAGGTCTCATCGGGGATTGACCCCCTATCTCGCCGAAAACTCTGGGATATCTTGCTTGCAGAGCGTGGGAGACGAACTATCATTCTAACTACGCATTTTCTCGACGAAGCAGATTTGCTCGCGGATCATATCGCAATCCTCTCCAAGGGCACGCTTCGAGCTCAAGGCTCGTCGGTTGAGCTCAAGGACCGATTAGGTTCCGGCTATCGCATTCACGTATTCAACGCTAGGGATATTAAGGAGTCACCCGAGGTTGAAGGTGTCAAGCGTATTGTATCGTTTGATGTGATCAGCTACCTGGCACCCTCATCGCATCTCGCAGCACAAGTTATACGCGCGTTAGAGGCTGCAGGTATCTCCGACTACAAGTTCTCTAGTCCGACTATCGAGGACGTCTTCTTACAAGTCGCCGAGGAAGTAAGACAGGAGACCGTCAAGACGCCCGAAATTGATTCAAGCACCGAAAAGCAGACAAGCACGGACGATGTTCGCACACTTGTCCCCGGCGCCGCCGAGCAGGATAAGCTTGAGCTTCTTTCGGGCCGACCGATCGGCTTCTTCAGACAGACTGCCGTACTTCTGCAAAAGCGATGCACTGTCTTCAAATCCAACTGGTTTCCCTACGTGGCTGCTTTGCTTACCCCTATTATCGCTGCCGCCTTGACCTCTCTTTTCGTGAAGGATCAACAGCCCACCGCTTGCCACCCCTCCGACGAATTAGCTGCTGGTTCTACGTCGGCCTATACGAAACTCATGAACGACCTGTTTTTGGTCGTCGGCCCAGCTTCAAAGGTCGACATCGCCACACTCGGTCTATTTGCGCCTGTTTTCACAGCCTCAAGCGGCGGATCATCCGACGGAGCTCAGAACCCAGCACTAGCCTTTGACAAAGCCCTCCATACTGTCAACTCTTTCTCCGACTTCAACAACTTCGTTCAACAGGACCGTTTGAATGTCACGCCTTCTGGGTTCTGGCTTGGAGACTCGAGCTCACCGGCAACAGTTGCTTATGTGGCAAATGTCGAAGCTATTTACACCTCCATATTCGGCCAGAACGCTCTTGACATTTTGCTGTCGAATATGAGTATCGCAACCACGTTTTCACCCTTCACTACCCCTTTTATCCCCGGCACAGGCAACTCCCTTCAACTAATCACGTACCTGTCTCTGAGTCTGGCTGCTTACCCTGCGTTCTTTGGTCTCTACCCGAACGTGGAACGTCGTCGAAATGTCCGTGATCTTCAGTATTCCAATGGTGTGCGCTCGCTTCCACTCTGGTTTGCCTATACCATGTTTGACTTCGTCATTGTTCTCGTCTCGTCAGCTCTCGTCACGGTCATATTCGCAGCGGCGTCACATGTTTGGTACCACGTCAGCTACATATTCCTGGTCCTCTTCCTCTACGGCCTAGCTTCGATTCTACTATCGTACGTGGTCTCGCTATTCAGTGCCAATCAGTTATCAACGTACGCATTCTCCGCTGCGGGTCAGGCCGTAGGGTTCCTGATCTACCTCATTGCCTTCTTAGCTGTGCAAACCTTCACCCCCATCACGAAGATCGATTCGTCCCTGTTGATTGTCCACTTTGTTATCTCAGCCGTGGTGCCCATTGGCAACGTCGTCCGTACCTTATTTGTGGCGCTCAACTTGTTCTCAACCGCCTGTGACGGCCAGGAACTTCGCAGCAATCCTGGGTCGATCCTAGCCTACGGAGGGCCCATACTTTACCTCATCTTACAGTCTATCATCTTGTTCCTGTTCCTTCTCTGGCATGACAGCGGTGCTGGTACAACATTGATCAATCGCATTACTCAAAGGAGCATCAAGGCCAACAGCGATGGTAACGCCTCCGACGAGGAGATTGCCAATGAACTTGTCCGCGTCACAAGCCGTGCCAATGATACCGATGGACTCCGTGTATTGCACTTGACCAAGACATTCGGCAAGTTTACGGCGGTGGACAACGTCTCCTTTGGCATCCAGCATGGCGAAGTATTTGCCCGTGAGTATTTTCCGACCTTTGATAATTGATAATCCAGGTCATAGATGATGCTGACCCTTAATCCCACAGTGCTTGGACCCAACGGAGCAGGTAAATCGACAACCATATCCCTAATCAGAGGCGATCTTCAACCTAGTCTTAATGGGGGCGATGTTCTCGTAGAAGACACCTCGATCGTCCATCATCGTGCTGCAGCTCGATCCCATTTGGGTGTCTGCCCCCAATTCGACGCGATCGATTCGATGACAGTCTTGGAGCATTTGCGATTCTACGCTCGTATACGGGGTATTCCGGATATCGAGCACAACGTGCACGCCGTAATCCGAGCCGTGGGACTCGAGGCATTCGCAACGCGGATGGCGCACGCGTTATCCGGTGGTAACAAGAGGAAGTTATCCCTCGGTATTGCCTTGATGGGTAATCCCAGTGTGGTGCTGTTGGATGAGCCATCTTCCGGACTGGACGCCGCCGCGAAACGAATCATGTGGAAAACTCTGGGGTCAATTGTACCCGGCCGCTCGATCCTGCTGACCACGCACAGCATGGAGGAAGCCGACGCCCTTGCCAGCCGAGCCGGCATCCTGGCTAAGCGCATGCTGGCCATGGGCACGATTGACAATTTGCGCGAGCGCTTCGGCGACGCGATACACGTGCATCTCGTCAGCAAGTCCGCGCCACACTCGACGGACAAGGAGATGGAGCGCATAGTCAAGTGGATTCACAAGGCGCTTCCCGGCGCCGAAATCGAGTCGAAGACATATCACGGTCAGGTACGTTTCTCGGTCCCGGGAGACTCGATCGTAGGCCGTGACGCGGCCAGCGGCAGCGCCGTGGGGCGACTCGTCGTCATGCTCGAGGAGCAGAAGCAAGCCCTTGGCATCGAACACTACTCCTGCACGCCGACGACGCTTGACCAGGTCTTTTTGACGATCGTGGGCCGGCATAATGTGCAAGAGGAAGGATACTCCGAGAAGAAAAAGGAGGGGACGCAGCAGAAGTCGTGGTGGAAGAACTCATGAAGGCGCGCACTTGTGTATATATATAGACAGCACATTGAACGTATATAGGGAGCATGTCGGCATGGAGCCGGCCGAGGTTTATCTGTGGTTTTTCTTTTCTTTTTCAAAAAGGACGCGGGCTTGAGCATGGCATGATACGTCGGCGTTCAGGGTCTACATATTGTTTACTAGACACATCGAATTATGATACTCTGCTGGCTTACAGCTTTTATGGGATCCCTTGCGCCATGTGCTTGTTCCCTGAGGGCTGGTTTTAGATAGACGCGTGGTGAAGCTTTCGAGGCTTTGAGCCGTGCCATACCTGGCAAGGCCAATAACCGACATGCTGGCAAGTATTAATATTACCGAGTTATAATAACTGTCTACTGGCATCTGTTACTAAAATGCGAGGTCAGAATTCAGGCCTATACTCCTGGCACACGAATACTCCATTCAGTTCCTAATGGCTGTACATCGTCTCCTTCATGAATCCTAAACCGCATGGCCAGTACTGTAAGGGAGCATAATGTCAATGTCCTATGCGCGATTAAGCATATGGATCGTGCGGTGAGACATCACACCATGTTCCTCGACTCTAAGACTATGTCTATGCTTGGTTGTATAGCCGTGCTCACTCGAAGGGATGGGTTCAGCAGCATCAATACTGAAACTGACTCGTTGGGGATGATGCGACTGCATCCAGGACTTCAGTAAAGCGGGTGGGAATACTGATGATTATCTTGTTCGTATACGCAGTTCCTATTGCCCATACTAGATAATAACGCCTGAACATTCAACCAGATTATCTTCTACATCCCAATGAATACGTCGTCTCATCGATACTGGCCAGCAGCCATTATCCCAACCCGCGAGGCTCGACATTATGACGCTGCTATCTCAGAGTATATAATGGAGTTGAATCCTAGATATCTATAGCGCGTCACTCGCGAGCCTGCAATTCGAAGGTCGAAGCGTTGTTCGAGGGATGGTTACGTCCAATCTTCGACCCGAGAGCACCGCAGGGATCGCATAATTTGTTTTCGAAACCGGGCTCGATCACGTAACATTCTCTGGATATCGAAGTGGTACGTGGCGCACGAGCACAAGAAATGTCTGTATCGCCGTGGGGCAACATGAACATTTTGCGAGTTCGGCGTAGAGAAATGTATAACACTGGGTCAATAGCCAGGTCGGGAGGACGGGAGAAGAGAGACAAGCAACGTGAATCGACAAGCACCCCTTACTTGTACTCTCGTAGTCAATCTACTCGCCTGTTACCTTCCCGAATATCTGGGAAGTCTCGGGACTGGGCTCCGATAACTTTGTCTGTGGTCATGTGCGTGTAAAATAGTAGATCTCCCTACTTATCTCCAGCGCACACGGTTCCACTTCGATATGCCGGGGCTTTACGATTTCGGCCCCTTGCCTTCGCGGTCCGTCATCGGCGTTGACACAGATTCGGCGGTGTATTCCGTGCAGTTCCATGTTCGCAGTCTCGACTCTCTCCTTGGGAGAGATTTCTCAAGTCGACTTTGTGAGCGCCGATGACACGCAACCTTCCTCGCTGCGCACCACCCGTTGAACCGCCAATTGGTTTGTCTGGAAACGAGAGTGGGAACACCACGAGTGAATTCGTCCTGGGCGACAGGTAACGCAGACGTGAGCAACGCCAGCAGAGGCGTCTTCTCTCCAACCGGAGCGCCTGGTACGTGTGGTGGTGGTGACGCACGCAACAGCAAGCATGGGGGCTGGATAACGCTGCATCGGCTGCTCGAGCAGAGGACGAGCATCGATTGGGGGTTCGGGTTCGAAAGCGTTTCCGCTCGTGGCCCAGTGGTAGCGACCGACGTGGTACAGCTTCGGGGGAGGCCATTATTGACCGGTGCATAGAAAATAGATTGGGCGTATGCATGATCCAAGATCTGGCCCGAGAACTGAAGCTCAATGCATGCTACTACGTGACCAGAGGAGCTCTAATTTGGTCGTCGATGGGGTCTCAGCAGCCGCGCTGTGAAACCACATACATGTTCACAATATCTCTGTGCGCCCCTGATGGGATGGTCCGACTTGTAGTGAATCGCTGGGCGTGACTTGCGTTGTGGTTGCTGGTTCTTTGGAGTCTGTAAGACGCTCAGAATCGTAGATACTCATGTAGATTCTAGATACTCGCTCGTTCTCATCGCCTCCGTTCATGACCATCATTGCACAAGACTATCTAGATAGGTATCGTCCATGAGGATGCGTAAAGTATATTACCTAGGTAATTCGTAGACGATTGCAGAGTTCAATCGACAATGGCTGTGGCGCTGCGGCACGGGCAAGTTGCCGTGTCCTGCTCGCGTCCTTGCTACGGAACAGAGATGATTTCTTGAACTGCCTAACTTGCTCGGAGAACAGAGTTGTGATCTTCGTGCGCAGCGAGGAGACATTCCAATTTCCGTTCACACGTCTCATTTGCAGCCGCCATGCCCGGGACCTTTCCTAACATCTCAGATGCCATTTTTACATTACGTACAATAGTCGACATTGACAAGCTTCTTGCGGGTGGCTTATCTGTTCAAGCTGCTCGCTATGGTAACCCGAAGTCGGCATGGAGGCCAGCATTCGGGGTTGTAAATCTACCAAGTAGGGTGCATGTCGATCTTCGGGCAGGCGTAACGTCAAGCCGCCTTGACAGGCTTCCAGTGTTCATGTGGTCGACAGAAGATAGATGAGCCCTCGCTGGCAGGGCCCGCGAAGCGTCTGGCGACCATGCGCATAACTATAACGGCCCCCGTAATATTTATTCTTGTGGCAAATTGTGTTGGAAAGGAAACGCCTCTGAGAGAGGGGATCCCGACAGCAAACCCGAAATAGCAGGACCGGTCAGTCCGGTCGCATCGAGGCTGAGCGTTGGGAGATATCGTTTCGATGCATTTGGCGTTGAGCGCGTGACGGGTCGGCGTGCGGGGACGAACCGAACCGAGCCAGCCAGCTCGCGAGGATCATCTCACCATGGTGAATCCCACTTGCACTAGGCGCCTACGTTATCTATCATGAGCGCATCCCGGAGCGAGTGCCAGGGGTGTCTTTTTATAGAAGGTCATAGGAGGTGTCCAGACCAGCTATCTTCGCTCCGTGAAGTCCTCGAAGTAACGAGACCGAAGGCATATCGGCTGTTGAAACACACCACCTCACCCACCGCATCTGAAACTTCGCGGCATCGCATGCTCAGCCTTAGAGTCTGCCAGAGCATGCGCCAAATATAATATATCGCAGCAGGTTAAGCTCCGAAGGAAGCGTAACCCGTGACCGACTCGTCGGGATGTCAGGGCGGCCCTGCTGCGGTTCCAGAATGCTGCTCTCGTTGGAGTATCTCGTACTATACTGTATTCTTTGCAGTCATCGCTTGGGGGGGCATTCCTTGGGTGTCAGCTTGGAGGTTACTGTGCATAGAACAATCTAGGTACCTATTCCGTAAGACGGGGAGCCATGCCCGTCAGTGCCCCTACGCCGAGAAGCCGGAGTCCTGGGCTCCTTCGCTACGTACTGAGTAGTAACGGGTCTCCTTCTTCCTCCCTGCTCTCTACGTGCGCTGCATTATAAGCAGTTATCACAAGGGATCAAGGTGGGTTGTTTAATCTGACGGAAAGGCCAACAAGCCCGGAATAGGAACTGTTGAAGCACTTACACGATGGTATTATTAATGTGTTTACCCTTATTTCTCAGCTTACCTACCTACGCGGTGCCTACCTAGTACCTATTGAGATGCTTGGGCACTCCACATAAGAACCTGTTAGAAGGGGTGGTGTCCCTACTGACCCGTTTGAGACGTACGCACAGCAGTGGCCAAGCAATCCGAAAGACCGAACGACGGGGTTGGTACATTAATTACCTCACATCTGAGCATATTACATCTCGACAAGGTCTGTCTGCAACGGCTCAGATCCCCGGGAACCGGACTCCACAAGGCGGACGGGGCTCAACCAGAAAGACAGCAGGGTTTCCCGAGGCCGGTGAGATTATGCTAGGTACTCGCGTATGTAACACTGTACGTAACCATCCTGAGTCCTGACGTATAGGATAAATCCATCACGTACTTCGTGGTGTGGGCAGCGGAGAATGGGGTGAGATATTGCCCATCTAGGCTCTCTTGGGGCGGCTACGATGCTTCGTAGGGTGGCGAACGGCGACCGTGACTGCGAGGCTGGGAAGAGAGCAGAAGAGAGCAGAAGAGAGCAGAAGAGAGCAGAAGAGAGCAGAAGAGTCTATGTAGGACTCGAACCATAACCACGGTGGGTGGTATTCAATGGTAACGATGACCGGGGCAAAAACCATCGCTCGACTCGCTTATGAACCCCGGAACCGATCCCTCGGGAACATGCTACTCTACAGTAGGTAGCCCGTGGACGGATGTACTGAGTACTGTGATCTGATGGGCAATAGCTAGTGTGATCCTGAACGGCTGTTACCCGTAAAACTAACCATCTGTGCGAGGTTCTTGTGCATGCCCAAATGAGGAAACCGACCGGCAAGGATCCCCAAATTGGCGCGCTGAAGAAAGTCGCGGGTACCCGAGCGAGAACGAGGTGTGTTGCACTCATCCAGATTCCATAGGGGCCGTATCACAACTCGTCACCTAATAATGTATGCGAGGAGAATGCGGCGTGCATACCTAACAACACCCCAGGTATCGCAATTTGCTACCTATCGTCGCGCAGTGAAGCCGCCAGAGCCTCCCGAATCTGATCATGGCCGTCTGGGTCGCCTCGTTGGGAAATGGGGGCGAACACCAACTTGGCCGGTTAACACATTCTCAGATGCGTGGATGCTGATCTGATAATTTGCACCCCCACATGACCATATTCAGAGTATGACACATTCCGAAGTTGCAATTCCCCTCACTCATGCAGAGACGAGGTACCCTAAGATGTTACGGGTCGGAACCCACATAAGAGACGACCCAGCAGCGATAGGAACTGCAAAACGATCCATCGAGCTTACATATGGGGTACGTACGAGAGCCCCCGAAGACGAACCGCTCGTTACCATTGTGCCGGTCTTGTAACCCCCGAGATAAGTGGCCGACATTACTCTGCAGTCTAATTAGACGGAAAGAGTTATTCTCGATGTGCCACAGTCAAATGAATGGCACGGAGTTAGCACCCCGTGGGTATGGAGTGTTAGTCTCACCCAACTGGAGCGGATACAGATGGTTGCCGGATCGATACTTGGCCTGACAGAGCATTCTTGCGGTCAAGATGTGACCATGTAGATCGATAGATAGACGACGTAACAAGGACTTGTCGCTAAAATTGGAAAAGAAAATATGAATATCTACCTAGGTATGTTGAAGTCCGCGGACCGCAACCACGCTCGCCGGCGTTAGAGTTATACAGAATATATCAAGCAAAAAGCATGCCGAGTTCCAGCAACGCCGAGATAGCCCCGGTCCGAATGGGAGATTCTGAATACTGCGTATGTAGATACCTACTGCGTACGCAGGGACGGCGATTATGTATACAAAGCCACTCTAGGTAAGCGAGAATGGCACGCCATGGGTTAACTACTTATCAACCTTGCTTCCCGTGTGCGGCTAATACCATTAGGTATGTCGAATGCAAGACAGTAGCAAAGCTAGCGGGCTCGCCCCGATGCGTTAACCGTCGTCAATTACCGATCTGTAGCCTGTTACTAATCGTCGAGGCCTCGTGTGGTTAGTTACCGTCATCTTCCAAAATCCTTCCCAACCACGTCACCCCATGTCTTAAAGTAAGATAACCGACTCTACCAGACGAATGAGAGTCGTCGCGGTCACTGTTCTGGACGGATGACAGGCTCCGTGCAGAGCTCACCGAATCTTCCTCCGTGAGGCGTACTAAGTAAGAACATTTGCTAGGCGGATGTTGTCCGTCCCCGCCGATAGCGAGGTGGATCGACTCGACGCGTTCTTAAGCGGCACGCGAGAAAGAGTAGACGGAGATAGTGTAAGCAAATGGCTATGGCCGCAATCACACCCCATGCTTTTGACCGCGCATCCAGTGCAAGATAGGTAGGTCCTGGGTATGTAATGTACTTAGTGAGACTAGAAGAGTTTGGCGAGGCCTCATGGAACGTAACTGCAATCGTTATTACGAGCTTGAGGCTTTGCCCGTGGTTTAGGTGCCTATTATCGCCGACCTAACCCCAAAGCAGTGCCGCACCGCTCGCGACAGGGCCTTCTTCTGCCGCTGTGTCTATTTTGCAACGAGCATCTTTGCAACTGCAGCCCATCATGCAGCGCTATCCTCGGCACAACGACGTTAGCGAGTGGAATCGCTCATGGAAAGCTTAGTTGGGTGTGGCTGCATGTGCCCTGGCTCAATAATGGCTCTGATAATTCTCGTGCCAAACCACCTGTGCCGCTGCGCGTTGGTTCCAACAATCTCCGCTTGACAATCACTCGGACTGACTGGGCTCGCTTTGTGCTATGTCCGTCGCAGAACGTACCATTAATACCCATTAATACCCAGCGCGTATACGAGAGACGCGACAAAATTATATGGGTTATTATTGGTTGCCGTATAGTTACCCCATGGGAGGGGGGATAACGTCTGGCACAGCGGGATGTGGAAATGAGCGCTGAGGTCCTCGGGTTTCTTAGATAGATATTCAGTTTCACTCTTTGGCTGTCTCCGAGTTGTAAGCTGCTTTCCCGGTTGTTTCGCGCACAAAAAATGTCGCGTTCAGCCCTGAAGATTGGCGTTTAAAAGCCTCTCTGGGATACCTCCTCAGTGTGTGCAGCGCGGATCAACTATTAGCATCAACATATTACGATATATTTATGTCTTCTTTTGCTCTGAGGTAGTATTGCCCAGTCTCACCGCCAGTAGCCACTTCAGTTGTTGTGCACACGATGTGTGGAATCCTCCTGTCTCATTTCCACTCATACAAAAATACGTCGGATCATGCCACCACGTGTTGGTAATAAGCTAACCATCTAAAAGACGGAGAGACAAGCTCAAACAAGCGCCTGCCCATCTATTTCCAGATGTGCCGCAGCATGGCGAGCACATATGGCACCACTTCCAACAGCTGAGGATATGATCTTCGATTGAAGAATTACACACCTCCATTAGCGCACGGAATGTGTTACGCACGTCTTCACCTAGTGAACGACCATCGACGCAGCGCGTCTTATTGTTGCCAACTTTGACACAGTCATCGAATGCTAGTCTAACTCAGTGATTGAGTTCACATCCGGTCCGTGGCGGAGTCGGGATAGAGATGAAGTGTCAGTCAGCAAGCATGAACAGGCTCGCATTGATGTAGCCTCGCGGCGGTAGTGGACTGGTTGGCTCGCCTGCGGAGGCTGAGGTCATTCTTGCGTGTCTTCTCCATCGTGGGGGTATCCTCGACTTTGGCCAGCCCCCAGGCTTGAGTAAGACGTGTGATCGCTTTTGTATCTGCTCTGGTGGATGCAATTGGCAGATCCGGCGCCACACCCGTAAGGGCTTGTGCAGAATATCAAGGCGTTATTTAAGGGTCCGCCGAGCTGACTACCCCTGTTGCTGGTCCCCTCCACTTCGAATGTCAAGCCATGTACGGAATACATACGTAGGTACTTATGTTACAGTCAGGTCTGCATAAGAGCATATCTTGGGAGCAGAGATTCTTATGCTTATGAGAAGACTATGCTTATACCAAAGACCCACTTTTAAACCCATCTAACTATTTTGGGATGCGGTCCGCATAAACCAGACCTAAAAGGGCAAAGCGCGACCAAATAAAGGAAAAAAAGCGGGGAAATTTGCGTGGAAGCGTGTCTCTGTACAAGCATATGTATGGGAAAACTGACGATTCTCTATGCTATAAGCTAGTATGGAGATTTATGCTTATACCCACCAAAAAAACGTCGGGGGCGCGAAAATTATGCTTATGGCCAGACTATGCTTATAATTAATATTCTCTTATGCAGACCTAGCTGTATTCCCTTTTGTTGTCAACAATGTAACCCCAACCATGATTAGGTGCGAGCTGTGAAATGACGTGGGGTTCATCCCCCCGAGCCGTACGTACCTGATGAAACCCAGACACTTCATAGCGTATGTGCTCCAAGTACATACACACCAACTGTTTCAACCGCGGTGCCCCTGTGGCTTGAGTCAAGTGATACTATCTCGTAATCCGGCTTCAGTGATCACTCCCCAAGACGTTATTCGGCCTACCGTAGCCTGTAGGTATACTTGCTTGAGTCGAAACTCAAGACTCAAGAGGAGCAACAAGTCTACCCGGGTCGAGTTCAGAGCATCATTCCACTATAAGTAGATACATGATATTGGTACTAACACCACTGTTGTTGGGGATAGGGACCGAGAACATGCGTCGCATGGTGCTTTTAGGTATGATGTAGGTACGATGTAGTTATGGAATTCATCCCAGCGACGATGCAACCAACATTTTGCCAACTACCTAACTAACAGTATCACAACAAACGTACCATTGATCAGACCCTTTCACTCACTCTCAAGAGGTCGAAGACCCGCCACCCCAAGAGACTCCATGCTATAAGTCAAATAGCGAAAGGGAGGCTGACGAAGAATACGGTGTGACCATTGTAATGTAGGACCTCAGTACGACACACGCGTGTGCGTGAAGTTTATTTGTACAAAGATGAGATGCTTGTAAGCTGACATCAGGGAAAGGCCCTAGAGATACATTTATTCATCTTCGCCATGTAATACTTACCCATAGGCTGTTGCTGTCTCCCGAGTCCCAAGCTCCCCCGGAGAGCCAATGATCAGGGACTGTCTGCCTGCTGGGGCTGCCATGGGCGTCCCGCGTCTACGTTCGGGACCGGTTAATGCCTATGATCGCACGTTCGCACCCGCCACAGGCCGGGGCGAGTGAACTCCCCGTGAGCGAATCGTGTTAAGGGGCCTAAGCGGGCAAATAAGATTCTCTGGTAATTAATGCATGCAGCTTATCTAGCACAGTCATTCTTACAGGTTTGGGATGCCCGCAAGTATGACTCGCAGACAACACCGATGGCGATGCGCGCCGGTCCAACAACGCCAGCTCTGGCTCGCAACTACCGATGCAACATACACTCAATCAGCTCTAGCCGTCAACTTGGGCGTCGGTGGGATCATGGAACAGCGCCCTGCTCGCATCCTTCCACCAACTGGCATCTATCACCGGCCAAGACGATAGGGGTGTGAGACAGTCGACCCTCAAAAACTCAGGTTCCTACAACCCATCCTTCCATGTAAGTCTCGGCGCGCCAGTGTGCTGTGTGCTACTCTGACTTCACCGTATAACTACTGGCGATAACGAGTACAGAATATTTGTCAGCTCAGCGAGAACATGCCCGGCGCGAAAACTAAATTCATATTACATTATATTCGGTATCTATTTTATATATTTTCTTGTCATCTATTCCGTGAGTAGATCGACATCGACGACATCTTCAGATGAAAGACATGTTCCGCACACAACCTTCCACTTAGTATACAAGCTTCAGCTCGTCCTCCAACGTCAAACGTATCCTACCTAGACCGGCACCGCCAGCGACTATGAAAACGGCTTGGCAGGGGTATTGAAGTAGGTAAACATTGATAGCGTTCACCCCTGAGGATATACGACGTCTATTAATTAGGTATATCTAACCCCGCACTGGACTTTGTCCCCAGAGTCGTCATCTGGGTCCGACGAGCATTGCGCCCGTGTGAGGGTTCGATGATATACAATTCCGAAGATACACACAAAAGATCAAACCGGCCTTTGAATTGACTACCTACATGGTAGATAGGCAATTATAGCAGTTCTATGTTAACATCAAGATAGAACACTTTGTCTAGTGCAGACTTGTCAGCTGTCAACCAACTTGCTGATAATATATAATGTCCACATAGACAGGTCTACATTTCTGCTTGGTATTGGGCATCACCATATTCTCATTTGGCTTTCGGCGGTTAGGGTTTCTTATGATGGATTCTGATAGTTTCATCGCTAGGACGCCGGACTAGATCCCCGACCAACACTCCCGGTGCCGGCCCGGCTTCCAGCATCCGTACCTGCTAACATAGTGCCGGCATACTACTTCCTACACTACAACGGCAGCTCACGGTGATGACATCATACCTGAACGGTCGATTGAGCAGTTTCTTGGTACATATTGCCTAATGGAATCGAATAAGCAAGGGGTTCACGCAATGCAGATCGATCTTGACCTACATAATTAGTTCCCAGGTAGGCTGTGACCCAGGTAGGCTGTGATGCGCTCAGCGGATGATTCAGAACCATGTACGGAATGCCTAAGGGCAAGCATCAGCGTAAGCTTGCCGGCGTTTCGTGAGAATACAATCAGGTTGCCAAAATGCTCCAGCTGCGGCTGTCACGATATGCACTCAAAAGGTACCTTAGGTAGGCACGGTTGTTAGTTCGATTGCATACTCCTTTTCTGTTCCTGTTTTAAATGTGAATTTTTATTATTACTTATCACTGTCACTCATGTTCCTATTGCCGTCTCTTGTACCGCAGTGCTGTCACATCGCGGCGAAATCGCGACTCATCTGCCCAACGTTACGGATCATTGCGTTGGTATATACTTGCATACCTCGTACGTATGGTAATAGGCCCGTGGGCGGCGCCGACTGTACGCCGGCACTGGAATTAGATTTCTCGATAACGCTGCAATGCATGCCGTCAGGAGGCGTGGATTGCCCTGTCGAGGACTAGTCACACGTAATTAAAAGCAGTCAATCAATCCAGGGTTTGGGAAACGGGCTTCTCAACCCGACCTATACGCCTTTTCCTGCTGGCGGGCGGTCTGCATGCGCATGTTACTAGATGGTTATGTCTCTCACGACCGGTAATTAATGATGATGATATCGTGTCTTTGTGTCGTTGCCGTGTTCTTGTCGCCAATTGCTATTGAGACGTAACACACAGAGGCGACGTGCATGTAGTTACGGATCAAATCGCTGAAGTTCCGCGGCGGTACGAAGGCGGGAAGCATGTTACTGACCACTCCTGTCGCGTTCTCCTCCATTTCCCATGTAACCATATAGCTATTCTGGTGCTCGGATTCCCCGACAACTAGGCAGCGGCGAAAGGACCATGCTGCGTCGCAAGAGCAAAAGAGATACGTAACATGTCAAAAAGGACGCGCCCATCGCTTCCTCTGACCTCGACGGGGACGTAGCTGCTGCAGCCACAGGAGATGGGTGGCCAACAGCTCTGCGCCGTACGGCATGTGAGAACGGGAGTTTTATCTGCAAGATGAGCCCAGGTAATATGAATTGAACATACATCGGACTACACCCTGATTTCATCATACCTAGTATGTAGGAGGGAGGAATCAGACATACGACATGGTCAAGGCGTAACGTCAAATTCGAAATCTCATTGACCTATCAGTTCCGATCCTTCGACGGATGACGCGATCATCTACAGATGTAGTGTCGATAGGTACCTGGATAGCAAGCCACGACCCGCGTCGCAACGCAGTGAAAACACGATCCTCGCCCCCGCTTTCGGCCCGGCAGCCTCTAGGAAGGAGTATGGAGTGGTAGGCAGGTAGCAGGGTTGTACCGGGGGCAGGAAGGATTCCGGTCACGTTGTCTAGGGTCCCTAATGGGTATATTTCTGGATCCTTTCTGGTTTCTTCGTGTAGCCGGGGAGTGGGGCAGACATACCGGTTATGATTCGGATTTTCAGAAGGGGGAGGGAATGGAGAGGAGGTATGGGTATGGGGGGTTGCATCAGATCTCCTTAAATCCGTCGTCATGGAACGTTGTCAACAGTCTTGTCTCATGTGCCACACTACCCGCCCCGACCGCCCCGCCATCCTCAACTTCGTGTAGGTAGAGGCGTGCTTGCTTTTTTATGGCAGCTGGAAGAAGGTAGGGTAGGCCGCCACGGGTAGATGGTCACGGGACAAGACAGCGAAGCGCGGAATGAGGATGGGGGATTTGCGACTCGCGTCAGCGTCGGGAAGTCGTTTGCTAGGATATCGCCGTTGATCCTCTCGGTTCAGTCGCGGCATAAAACAGCCTTGCCGGTCGACACTAGGAACGAATTTGGCCATAGCACTGAATAAACCCCGTTGCTTGCGGGCTTAAAAAGCCAATTGGTATGGTTGCGGTGCTTTAAGTATGCCCGATGCGACGCTTCGGGAGGGCTGGCATCCGCCACGTACGAAGTACTGACAAAAGTGTGTGGCAGGCATGTCATGTCAGCATGCGATGGAGCGCGCCGCAGCAGAGTGACCAGCCAGGATCGAGAGGAGCCGCTGGAGAGCTCTGGGAATCCCGTAACATCGAAGGTAGTTTTGCTTTTCAGTTCGGCCAGCTGCATTTCTCGGCCACCCTACCTGCTCAATCACGCTGGCGGGGATTCATTGGTGAGTGGCGCTCGCTGAATGGCCGAACTATGCGGTCGGCCGAAAAGCAAGGCCGTACGACATTTAACGCCTGGAGGACATGACCCCTTAACTTGGAAACCTTCGTTTACAATACAGGCCCTTAGAATGGCGGGCAGATCCTTTTACACTGGGTTAGGTATTACTCTATATAAATTCGTAGTAATAATATATGTAGGTACCTACAGTGCATACATCATGTATGCCGATCTACACCTGTAGGCACGTTGGGCTCACTTGAGTCTCTGAACCGGTTTTGAATGAGTCTACAAATATTGTAACCGGTTGGAGCTGTTTATAGCATGGGTATATGGTGTACTTATTAAGTAGGTTTATCTACTAGTAACTACATTGTTCTTGCGCCCAATATACAATACACCATACAAACCTCAAAGTGATGATACAGGCCCTGGGCAGCAACTTCGCCCCGTCCCAGACTCTTGGTTCCCCTTGGGAGCCAAGGACCACCATCTACGGAATACATGCGTGCTGCATCACAGGGCTGAAACCTGAGAGCTGTGTGACCCCTTCCCCTCTGACGTGCAGGCCGGGACAACCAACGATTGCCCATCTCGTAGTTGGAGACCATACATCATCGGGAGCGAATGGCCCTGATTAACAGGTCAAGGGTGGACTGCTGATTCCAGTGAGTCGACGGCGCTGACAAAGCAGCTGCTTGGGCGCTGCAACATACGGGGGTGGTTAATATACAACCGCCTACCGGTACATGTATGGCTGCCTAGTCTTATTCTTCCTACGCCTCACGCTGGACGCGATCGACTGCGGTTTTTCAGGGGAGCCCAATCATCTGCGGTTCCCCATAGGGGTCAGATGCATTCCAACTTGGTCAGCCATTGGCCTAGGGGTATATAACGCATCTCCGTGCTGATGGAAGCGAGGTTTTGGTAATACCAGGTGGCGAATGATAGCTGGGGATATTATCCCGGGAAGCGGATTCACGCAAATACCGGGGGAACGTCTCGCAAAATGGGCTGCACGAAATGTAGATTACATATCCCCCCCGGGGCTCGCCCAAAACCTGGGAGTAAACTATTCCGTACCCCATCTATAGGATCAGCGCCTGCCACTGCCTGGGGGCTGGGATGCTGTGAGGACGGCACTGGCACTGGTAGAAGCCCCGACTTTGCGCGCTTTGCGTGGCATATCTTGCGAACTGCGCTGAAGAGCTCAGCCACACATGGTTTGTTGGCGACTTTCCAAACCATGACAGCCCCGAGACTTGGGGCGCGCAATCCTGATAGGGAGAGCTTCCACAGATGTTGCACGTCTTATTTGTAATCGGCAGTGGCGAGGGGAAGTCCTAGGTTTCTCATCTGTCCGTGTGATCGGGAGACCTTGCGGCCGCAATGATTTTGGGGCCAGTGCTGGCGATTCGGTTGATCTGGTGGATGCTGATCATCGGGACCCGGGAGGAACAGGTGCTCTTCTTTTGGTTGGACGCCAAACAGTCCACATAATAAAACGCTACCCCCCACACGCCGAATGTGCGTGCCTATTTCGTACATTATATATTAGATACATCCCAGTTAAATCCAAATTCGGGAATGTTGAATAGTCATCC
Source organism: Xylaria intraflava (assembly GCA_022385655.1). NCBI lineage: Eukaryota > Fungi > Ascomycota > Sordariomycetes > Xylariales > Xylariaceae > Xylaria > Xylaria intraflava. The sequence continues at coordinate 55,028 of MU279831.1, read as the reverse complement.
GCTGCGTTGATGCGTCGTTGTACGTCGGGTTGGATCTCATCTGCACCGGTAGAGTATGGTGATGTGCTACGCAATAGAAAGATACGGTCCCTACCAAATCATGTACACGGTAGACGGTGCAATGGAAACATCACAAAATGAAGCCGGGTGGCTATAGCCGGCCAGTACGGTACTGCTCCGGTCCCGTGAGACCGCCGCCAGGCAAGGCCACTCAGTAACCTTCGAAAACCCTGGCTCCTTCGTACATTGCACTAGGCAAACGCTACTAAACGCGACGTGAACGGTGAGCCCAGCGCCGTGATCTGCCAGCCGATGGCGTGGTTTACCCGGCCCGACTGTTCCTGGTGAGCTCGGGGCCGCGTCCGCCGCTCACAAGAGGTGAAGCAATACATAGCCACACCAGCAGCCGATTAACGACACGTGTGAAAAGCTTCTACGTGTCATCAATCATGGCTTAGAAGATTCGAAGACTACATCGAGGTGTCTCGATGCGCAATTGGTCGCACCACTTACGTACCGCTGGCGAGGCAAACCATGAATTCGGGGCGAACTACCGGCAAATTACCGGGTGGTCCTGGGCGAGAAAGGTCGATTCTGTGTAGATCCGTGGGAAGATGCAACCGTGACTATACTAAGTATTATACATTTACTAGGTACATTGTAAATTGTTTTATTTGCACAATATAGCAAAGATGCCTGTATACCTAGATCCGCTACTAACACCTAGGAACCCGGTGTAGGTGTGCAGGTAGCATCCGGCAATCGTAAAGCAACACAAAAACCCGTCAAGCTCGCGGGAAAATAATATCCTAGGTCGGCTAGCTATAGCTAGGACGATTCCGAGCTCATTACACTAGGCCAACGACACGACTCGACACGACTCAACACGCATGTCCACATACCGGATTAGCTAGATTCTTCTATTTAAGCGACATATGAAGTCATGATATACCTACCATTATCTCGTCTCGGTCGGTTTGGCGAGCTGCGAGACTTCCTAATGTAGATACTGGGTCTGCAGGTACAGTTCGTATCAGGAAAACTTGACCCGATCTGCCAAAGCATCCCACCCCGGAAACCCCTTTCAAGAGGATCCCAAAACCTGGGGACGCGTCTTTTAATGTGAGACGAGATCCATTTTTACCTTCTATACAAGCCCGTCGATGGCCGAGTAATACGATGGCCGTACCTACTACCTACGTAGGCCAGCCCATAGGACAGACACGAATGGGACCCGTCTCGCATTAAAGACTTGTCTCGGAGCTTTGCGGCCCTCCGACCGTCGCGGAGGGGGTTCCAAGGATGGATCCTCTGCGAGGCGTAACGTCTTCGACCACCATTTGGTCCACATACGTATTTGACCCGCCTACCCTACCGCCTTCTCGCCTTTTCGACTTACTAACTACTGCCTGGGCACTGTCTCCGACAGGTTTTGTACGAAAGTCGAAATGCAATTTGTCTAGGTTGGCTATTCTATAGCAGCTGATAGCAATTGCAGGCCGCAGTGGGCATAGGTATACTTCGTAAACGTTCGCTATAGGTTGTGCGGACGCACCTATGGGTATCCAAACTCGCTCGCCAAGCCTAACGGTCAATGACAGACGTGGCGGGAGGAGGACTACACTAGGTACCTACCAGCAGTGACGGATCGGTATGTATCTTGTGTACAGTATGGAATCCGTCCACATACATTACCATACCGCATGTTTTGAAATGTTTTTCGGCGGCCCATCCCGCCCAATCTCGTTGGTGAGAATAAAGTCACGCGATCCTGTTAGGGGGTGGGGTTGGCCAGTTTTGCTTCCAATCGGAGTCTGTCGATGAGCGTGACCCAAGGTTACTTATCCGGCCTAATACTGCTTACTACTACGTATAACCAGTAGATAGTGAGAGGGGGGCTGCTTCTGAATAGGGACAATTAATTTGTACGTAGCAGATATTGTAGGCTGAGCGAGTAGCGAACCTATCTGGATAGGTACCTGGGTAGTTATCCATCTCTCTCTGTCATAGGTAAACGTACGTGTGTCGGTACGATGCCGGATAGTTCGCATGTACCTGCGAATTATTCCGTAGTGTTCTGTAGATTTGTATAAGTGCGGGTATACGGAACACATACAATAGGACGTTGTACCTAGCAATAAGTATACCCGGCTTTGGAGTCTGGAGGCTTCGGCAAGAGAACAGGTATCGCTCTTTGACTCATCTAGTGCAGGCCGGACACGGCAATTTTCATACCGATTCCTACTCAATCGTCGTCTGAAGGCTTTTTTGTCTCACGGCTGAATCTCTGGGACCAGGTTTTCGCCTAGCTGCAGGGCTGCAGATGGTGACACTCGACTATCTAAGAAACCTCCCCAATTAATGACTGATCACAAACACCACGCTTCTCCATCTTCAGCCTCCCCCGGAGAATTTTTTTGGTTCTTTTTTTTCCAGTTTTTAGCGCAGCTTCACTTTATTACATACGTTGCGGATGTAACAGTTCTGGGCTGGGCCGGCAGTGCGCGCAATCTTATAAGAACTTCTCGGCAAGATTTGAAACAGTTGGCAATTAGATAAATCGGATATATACCTACCTACCTCTCACTTTACTTGTATCTCCTGAGTATAATGTGTGCCTGCGTTCGTACGGATCCCTCTTGTTCGCTACGGACTTTCTTTTTCCTACCGGATGTGCCGCAAACACTACTGAGTAGATACTTGGGGACAACGAAAGAGCGTTTGAAGCGGGTAACAAGCGGACGGAGCTGACATGATACCCCTGGCCGTGCGTCGCGCGCTTCGATTTACTATGTAGGGACCCGATCGAAGTTTATCATGCTGGCCGGCGGCCGCCAAGATGCTTACGGATTACCTCGCAGCCCTTTACCGCTGTGCTACTATTCAGCAGCAAGAACTTTGGGCGGTTTATAGCTACAGTCCGGGGCGCCACGTCCAGTCGAGATCGGATTAGTATACAGCTGAGACATGCTTGAGGTAAGGCAGGGCGGTGATCAAGTGGTTCCGGCTATGCCGTCATGGGTAGATGCCTCTGTATGTTCAGCTAAAGTGATACCTGTGTATTTGAATCTACTCCGCGGATATTATAGAAGTTCAAGCATGGCCGTCGAGAATATACCTAGTATAATAGATAATAGCACTATTTGGGTATTCCGTAAACCCCACGAAGCCCCCACCCTACCGGTAAAGGAACAGAATGGTAACATGTTTAGGGAAGGCAGTTCGATACGACGTTCCAAGTTCGTGGCCTTTTGTTGAAACCGTCTCCAACATCCGAACAACCTTCGTACACTACTAGTCAAGTAGATACCGGGGATTGATCATATGTCGAGCGAAGTGGCAAAAGCACAAGTGTCCGAGAATCAACGAGTGGCTGTACGGAATAGTTACTGTGATGACTTCGGACGTGGTATCTACACTTCAATGGCGGTAGGGGTTGGACTTCTACCTACCCTATAGCTGGTACTCAGTATAGTGGCACCAGGGGATCATGTCGCTATAATTGGTATAACTAGTGGTATCGGGGGTCATGGCGACTTGTTTGCTATGGATCACCCTGTAATTATTTGAAGTCCTAGTTGTCCGGGGTCACATTCGTTTGCCACTAAACTCCGCCTCGGCACGGCGATGTCAAGTGCGATGAGAGGCGCCTAACGACAACACGGTGCCGCCGTCCCGCAATCTCGTCTTTATCAATTCCGTGACCAATTATGTAGGTGACGTTCTCTTTCTCTCACCATTAGTGCCACTATATTGCTCGGCCACTTGACCTACTTACACGAATCGAGAGAATGTTGGTTATAGGGCAGCAGCACCATCTGGGTGGCTAAGCAATAGCTTGGGCGAAACGCATTCCCCCTACGAAAGTCGGATTCAAAATGGATACGACACGTTAGCGGTTTTCAGCGGTTTTATTAGCGTCACATTCATCAGAGGCAAGCTCGGAGCCCCACGGTTTCGATGGGGGACACCCCGTGACTGATCTAACCCCACATTCCCTGCTCAATATCCCCGGTTCCGGTCTCCGGGGAACGTGGCCGGCCACTTATCAGAAATGATCTCCTGGTTTTACCTCACCAAAAGGGTAAGGAAGCTGAATGCTCCTGCGCTGCACTATCGATTACGTAGTAGTGTATTGAGTACATGCGGAATATGCTACATAGGGAGGCAGATGTTCTGGTTGACAAGTACGGATCATTCAGTTTGAAGGAATAGATGTATATCGTATCCTGTAGTCGTAACCCCGCCATTCGGCCGACCGTACGGCTCGGCCACCCAAGGGCTCCACTCACCTATAGACCCCTGTCGGCATACTTCAGTAGGTATGGTGGCCGAGCCTTTCTGTCGGCCGAACAGCACGGCTTTGACGGCGTTATTCGAAGCTCACATGCGAGAGGCCGCCTATCTATCTAGATAGATGCCTAATATTTCAGGTTTTGAAGACCACCTAGTCGTAAATGCCTATATACTGAGTAGTAGTACTAACACCCTTCATCAGTAGTACGTCTGTACATCCCTAATGATCAATCGCACTTCTATTCCTTAAAAGCTTGATCTGCATCTAGCAAGTATATTACCTGGTAGATATGTAGAGGGAACTCCCGCACCCCGCGTCAGCATAGCAGCCGGCTGTGTACTTGTAACTGTTTACACTGAATAGAGTTTCTGCACAGGGAGGTACATAGGTAGGTATCACGTCGATTCGCAGCTTATATACCGTGACCTGGCTGCCATCTATCCATATCACGTTATGTATGCGGCGACTGTTGCGCAATGAGACGAGGGACGTCATGTCTGCTCATTATCGCTTGTGGCGTCTCGCTGAAGCCATCGAAGACCATTCGTTTCGAAACGTGTTATGATCCATACCCAATGTCACAAATGTAAGGCGGGTGTGCAGCGTGCTTTGACCATATCGTCGAGAATGATCAACAGGGGAGCACAATGTTGTGCAGCAGCTCCCAGCACTATGGCACGACCCTGTTTTCAGACTGCAGTGTAAAGTGTTGTGCCTTTCCAGAGGGATAGTGTGGTGAAAGCACAGCCTATTATACCGCTTGGAATCAATCCGGCGTAATTACATGGACGGGTACTTTTGATTTCCGACATGAGAATGACAAATGTTTAGGCTGGTATAGGTCCCGGCTACGTCTGCCTGCTGAACGCCCAATAGTATGGCCGACACCACGATGGCGTTTACAAGTATGTAATTCCGGCATCACATGGCGCTCCCTGACTAATATACATCGCTAGCTATCCGCATGTATTACATCTGTGGAAAACAGGGGAAAAGATGTGGCGAGCAACGCTATGGCTGATTATCACACTCTAACTCGATTTGTGCTCCTGTCTACATACATACCTAGTTTCATCGCCGCGATTCTCTCCCTGTATGAGTCTATAAGCCCACCTAATAGGTTGGACTTGTTGTTGTTGAGAGGCATGACATTGTGTATTGTGTATTTTCCTACACCTAGTCAGCGGATATGTACCCATATCCGACAGAAAGCGTACGAAAGGCCTCTCCCTCTGGCGGTGCTACACAGTAGGCCTTCAAAAATCGAGTACTTACTCAGTACGTTTGGCTCTACGTCTTAACTATTCTGTCACACCGGCATCGCGTCATCATCCCGGGCCGTTAAATTCCATATGCATGACACGATATTGCCAGATCCTACACGTGGTTTTACCTACCGCTGTTTACCATCTTTTGAATCATTTATTATGTCCGTAGTGGCCTAGGTACAACGTGGTTACCCCGGTGCTCAGCCACTCTACCTGTTATGTACCCGGGGGTGGCGCCCCCATTGACTGAGTTGAGAGGCATGTCATAGCCAAGCGTGCCGTAGACACGTTATTTAGCGAGTGAATCATCGTCCCGTAATAAGCTTGATGAGAATATGCATTAGATAGCATTGAATAACATGATACATAAAGAGTGTTGCTGCCTGGTGAGCTGGTTGTCGCCAATTGCCGTTTCGTGGGTATCTTACAGTAGGGAGATGCGAAATGGTATTGGTGCCCGAGTCGTGGTCCATGGCATGTGACTCCTCAACAGTGGCGCTTACAGATTATATTTGAGCTGGAGTCCTGGACTAATAGTCCATAGTTACATCGTTACATACTTATGTGGTGGCGAAGACAAGGTACCTTTCTGGCTTTGGGGGCTGAAAGCTGTCACGGCATCACTTCTTGTAGCGGTAGGCGGTGTATTAGGTAATATTAGTTAGATAATGTGGGGAAGAGTGTGAAAAGTAAAAGGAGTCAAGACCATTTATGTACACTGCGCTGCGTTGTTGGCCGGTCGCGCCGAGGCTAGGCTCTCACCTGATCATACCTAGGTATCATCAATCACAAGGGGACTTGGTGTTATGGAGAGGCGAAAAAGAAAAACAAAAGAAAAAAGACTAGATAGGCAAGATAAGACAGGTTAAGACAGAACGGACGGAAGGCTGCATACATACACAGGCATGCAGTTAGACTGTTTTAACCTAGTCCTGACTCCTGAGTGAAGCGTAGGTAGTTACTGCGTATGTTGAAAATCTTTGTAATCTCTCACGTAGGCAATCCGGGGAGAGGTAACAATAGCCTAGCCCGGCGTGTTTGCGTGATGGCTCGGCCTATCGTTCTGCTCGGCCACTGCGCCACTCATTGGGGGGTAGTGCCCCAATTGTCCCGTCCGAGAGGGCACGGTGGCCGAGCAGTATAGGAGGCCGGGCTACGGGGTTAACACGTTATAGGTAACGCGCCACTTGGTGTAGCTAACGGCCCTCCATTACCGACCACTTTACCCGCGCCACTTCAAGGATGCAGACTGCTCACGGGAACGCAAGAATGCCAACGCATAGCGATCATCCACAGCCTGACCTGCCCTGCTCAACCTTGATTGACCTGATTTGGCCTGCGGCGGTTGAATCATACGCCAGCTTGGTACTAAACAACCGTAAACAGTGCCTTAGTAGGTAATCACCTCATCCGTCTCGGTGGATTGATCGGGGACTCTGCCCGAGTCTGAGATGCCTATTGTATCCACGTATCTGCGTTTACGTGGACACCGAGCGCCATCAGCTAGACATGACCGAAACGGTCGGTTGTCCTACCACCTGACTCGACTTTGGAAAGGACATAGGAGCAGGAACAAACCGCAGAGGATCACCACGAGGTTGCTCTCGGATAAATTTCTCAATCCGTTAGTCTAGGTAGCTGAAAGCCATCTGAACGGAAATCCTCGCTACGTTAATGTATTACCGGGTCCAGCAGTGGAAGTAGCGTAGCGTACGCATAAGAGAGGTCGTCTGCAACGATGATCTCTCTGATCAGCCGAATACCGCATGTCCAGGACAGCTCAGCGAGGTTTGTTTGTGTGTGTATTAAGTATATGATTAGCGTCGCTCGCATCTCAGAATCCGGCGGATTGGATCTGGTGTTTGTGCATTCCCGCCAATTGCCCGGAATTGTCGTGTAGGCATGATAGGTATCCGGATTGACTTGGTTTCGAGGAGCCGACAGCGAGCCATGGAGCCGGCAGCCATGAATGAGCTACCTAGAATGCCGGCACAGTCGCCATGTATATTTATGTATTCCGTATTCCGTAGATAGTGGAAATGCATTTGGCAGCGGAATGTAGTGTAACAAATACAGCCTGTAGCCAGCCTTGGCCTGGACTTCCAAGTTGCGGTAATAACTAATGAGACTCTTGAGTCTTGGGTTCTCGGGACTCGTAATCAGGTGCACCTTTCATCATTCCCGGTCATGCCTTACCTAAGTAGGTAATCGCTGTGACTTCGCCCTCACCTAGTGTATGCTGTTATCGACACGTCACAAGAGCGTAACACTTGCCTTCATCGACATACTGCGACAGGCTTTGCTTGTCAATCAATTGTGGCGTGCGACCTGCTACGTGTGTAGCGGTCTACGCAGCGGGAGGATTGGGAGACGAGCAAGCAGTATTCCCCGTGTGCATGCTGAGCAGAATCTGAATACACATTGTTGTTCCGCACGAAGTTTGAGACTGCAAACCACCGAGCGCGGGTAAGTTCACCGGTTGGGTGGGCTTTTAGTTCACTAGATGCGCAGCGCAGAGCCGGAATGCTGGGCCTTCTGGGCCGACTAGCGGGGCCTCCTGAGTCCTGAGACCTCGTCGAAAATGCCCTAAATGCCTCATTGGGAGAGTAGTGCCGTGTTGGGCCTGGCGTTTGGCGCTATGGAGCACTCTAGGCCAGCCGGGGTAATAATGCCCCCAATGTACGCTAGCAGACCGCTGCACTGTAAGTCGAGTACTTATACGTGCTAAGTATTGGCGTACTAAGCCACTGTGTACGTGCTGTGGCCTGTGGGGCACGGAGAACACGCCAATAAAGCAGAGCACTGGAGATACGTGACATAGGTGCGCTCCAGGTACTGTGCTAAGGTACCTCCATGGGAGGGTTCAGGGATCAGTGAATCCCAGTGCCGCCGCAGATCCCCACCGCACGCTTGTGGCCACCCCCTAGGAAAGTGAGGTAGGTACAGTGCCCATCTGGTGGTATAGGCCTGTCAAGGGCCCAGATGCGCTGCTTTGGGCACTTTCTGGTGTACGAAGTACCTACGTCGGGGCGCAACACAGTGGAATGGGTACCGGGACCTGAGGTACCCCCGTACCCCGGCATCCCTGCCGGTACGTACCCGTGTACGTACCTCCCATGGCTGATATCGGAGAGAGGGCGGCGCCTTTTTATTCTCCATTATTTTAGCAGGGCCTGATCACCCTTCTCTGGCCATTTCCTCTTCAGGCCTCTCTTAGCAAATACATTAATATGTACAACTACCCACATTCTCTCTCTCTCTCTTCTGTATGTACCCTACCGACCGCAGAGCATCATGACCTTCATGCGTTCGATGTAACTCATAAGTTCTAATACCGACGGCTATCGCAACGCTGAGTCTCGTCCCCCGTCACTACTTTCGTTCTCACCCGTCTCGCCGAGCATACATATTTTTTGGAGGTCAACGACCCGCGGGCGTCTGGTTGTTACTACGTCGACCAGCAGCTTTTGTCAGTGTGTGCAAGCGATTCAACACAATTGAACCTGCCCGGTCAGCCAGCTTGCGGTGACAGTGATCGAGCTTGGTCCGAAGGAAAACATCAATCGTTGCCTGCGTCCACCGACTGGCGCAATCCCACCTAGGAAGATCCGCACACCATATCACGACTCGTGCTTTCCGCTCCTCAATGAGCACCGCGATTGAAGATGCCAGGTAAAGCGGAAGGGTTGGTTCTTACTGTGGACCCAAATGTCATTCACAAGGTTGATACCAACAACCCTCAAAATCTCTTCAGCATGTGGACTGGTACGTTTGGGAATTGCATGCGTAGTTCCGTTTTTTGACCGCTAACGCAAAGCATCTAGTTTTCTCAAGATGCGCCGAATCAGTGGAACAAGGACGAAGATTAGAAAATCTCAGCTGGCGGTTATGGACAAGGGAGGCTTTATGTTGCGAGACGGCCGGTCAGACAAAGACACAAATGGCAGCTCCCACAATACCACCACAAGACATTCCTGACAAACATCGCATACATGATTTGCCACAGTTATCTGGTAGTGTCGATTCTATTGCCGACGACGAAGACATCGAGCTAACGACCGAATCCGAACCTGTGGAAATTTTACGGCCACATATACTGCGGCAAGACTCTTGTGTCAGCAGCCGAAGTAGGGGGCGCGAGCGGCACATCACATCGGATCATCTGGAGAAAATGGTTGTCACCATAATTAAAGAAAAGGAACCGAACCTTTCACCACTGCCACGGATTGCTGCGTCCCCTGCAGAAATGAGTAGTGATCATCTGCAATGTTCGTCTGACGAGACTGGGGAATCACCTGCCACCCTTACAACTGAATCCGTCGATTGTGCTTCATCTACCTTAACATCAGATTCCTCAAACACTGACTTTGAACTCCCGGCTACAAACGTGATCAGGGGGTTTTCACCAAGTCAATTTCGTTCGCCGAGATCTTCTCACGAACCAATTTTACCACAGCCTGACGTTATTCCGGAGCCTAATTCGTCGCCCGCGCCCAAGCCAGTGCAGTCCAAGAAGCAGCCTGCGAAGTTTGCGCTGGGTGGCTCATCCGGAGACGAATCTTCACCAAGTCTCGAAGTCCGCCAGCCAGTACCCCCTAAAAAGAGCAGCATGTTCAAGATAGGTGGATCTTCTTCTACTGAGCAGAGCTCCTCGCTCAAGAGTGCATTGCATTCCGGGAAACCGAGCTCGCTTTTGGGAGCACATAAAAAACAAACGTCTTTTAGCAATCAAATCACGACACGGACGATATCGACTCCTAGCGACCGATCCGGCAGTTACGTAGGCGAGAGCGCCATTGACGATGATGACGAGGACTCCGAGTGGGAGGACTCGATTGAGGAAAGCGGCAAATCGAGCGTCGAGGATTCCGTAAATTTTACGCGAGTGCCTTCCAAACCAAATTTGACTTCACGACGATCCCTCATTAGCCTCATGTTTGCTGGTCAAGAAGAGCGGCAAGCAGAACGGCAAGCAGAGCGGCAAGAGGAGCGGGTAAAAGCATTGAGCAACTTTGCTTCGCATTCTACACCGGCAATTGCGCAGCGTGCCCGCCAGCTGCAAAACGTACCGAATGGCGCAGCATCCCCTAACGACTCGGATGATAATGGATTAGAAATGAGAAGAGGCGTGCGACACACGCCCCTGAATCCTATCAAAGAGATCCCTAGGTCCGGCGCTCAACCCATCACCACGAAATCCGCACCTCAGCATCAACAAAGCGCGCTGTCACCTCGAACTACTCGGCGAAACATGCTGGCTACGGAGTTAACTGAGTCACTTAGGCGTCAACTCCTCTGGGAACGACAGCAAAAGTCTTCAACCGCCAATGCTGTGCTGAAACGGCGCCACACTTCCCATGACGTCGCCAATCTAAAGCAATACCCCGAGAAGTCATACATGAAGCAATCGAAGGACGAACTAAACACCAACAGTTGGACGCAATTCCTGCGAGAAGAAAATGGTGGATACCACGCCCAAGGATGGTAGTGTTCTGACGCCTCGCATCCGGAAGATAGCATCACACCGATAACGCACTGACAGGCTTTCCCTTCCTGTCTTGTACATTCTTTTCATTTCTCTCATTTGCATGGCGAGGGGTTCTTGGGATTTATTATACCTATGCATGCATTTGATTGGCGTTTCTACCGTTATTTTCACGAGTCATTCTAATGACATGAGCGATATATCTGGTCTTCTTTCTTCGGATGAGAAGATTGATCATGCTAACGAGCTTCGCTGCGGTTCGGCTATAGCCGCCTTTGGTCCAACGATAATGCGATGAACGACCAAACGAGCCCGCACCCGACTCTACAACCCTTTGACACTGGCTGGCGTTGTAGCACCAAGATACCATGGTTGCATTTTGATTTTTATCCTATACTTAGGGTTGATAAGTTTATTTTTCTTCGCTACCGGCGAGTAGTATGAAGGGGCAAATCGAAGACAAAAGGATTTGTAATGTATTCTAGCAAGACACAAAAGAGGGCAACCTACAGCGCAAGATGAGGCAATCTGGTCTTTCCGCCGAAGACTTGACATGGACGACCTTGTCCGCCTCCGAATTGGTAAGCCAAGGCGAAAAGCAATGCGCCATGACCACAAAAGGCAAACTTTCTACGGGAATTCAAAAGAAAAGAAAGAAACGCTGGAATGCGATGCCCCCACCTAGCTCCAGAAAACTAAATGCTATTACCATTTTTTCACTTGGCTCGGTCTTGCTATGTGACTGTTTAGCAGCTGATGTGTGAGATTATCATTTGTACGCTACACTACTTAGCAGGAAATCTGCACTGCCGGCGTACGTATGTAGGTAGAGCATTCCAACTCCGGGATCGACTCCGGGATAAGTGTCCCAACGCACGTGAGACGGCGGCCTTGTATTTCCCAGGCCCGTGATATGTATCGGTTCTGGTCCGTGTCACCCCTGGCACCGGGCAGTAATCAACATTTGACGTTAGCCGCTGCGGAGGCTTATTAGGTATTGTATTGATAGCAAGCGAAGGTCAATGTCTTACAACGACCCAGCAACTCCCGCGGGTCTATATCTACGCAGAAGAAGGCGGTGAGTGAGGAAGCCTGGCGGCTGCAAACCAGCTTGGCAGAGCACCTGATTCAATCAATCATGTCTGACCTGTGCCTGCATGTTTCCAACGTTTGTGCAGACGGTCTGGAACAGACACACGTAACGAATGTGGCATACAATGTACATGGGATTGAGGTGTTCCGTACGTCCTGCATTCAATTGCAGTGTAGGGAGGGCATGTACCTACATATGTTATTATGTACATTACATATCGACGTAAAATGTCCGTACATGCATATACATTAAGTGCCCATGGTCCCGCAGAGGCTACAGGAGGTGGTCAGAATACTCCCGGCTGTGTTCTGAATTGCCTGAATGGGCGACCCGTTGTCAACGGGGGGATGAAGCAGACAGGCAGATCCAATTCACAATCATGACCGTCAGTCATGTCACACCTTCTTGCGGCCTGAGGACAGAGGACATGACCGAGACGAGACAGGCACGTAATACCGGTAGCTGCCTCAAGGCATCGGATCAGAACGTTAAATGAGGTACCTTGCATGCGCGTTGACAGGACTGGTACGTAGTAAGTGGGCTAACATGCCGCCACGCAGGAAATACCGGATAAACCTCCCGCGCGGAACTTTGCTGGTGGACTCAGCAAGCGGCCAATATTGTTACCGAGTGCCTGACAGGAACCAATGATGGTGCCCGGTGCATTATCAATATCAACCGTCGGCACGGCAGTAACCAGGTACCTCGTCGCCCGGCATGCAGCGCAGACGTGCCAATGTACCGCGAAATGTTTGGTTCTGCTGAGCTGGCAGTCACTGCCTTACCTCTTGCGCTCACGTTCACATGCCCCTGAGGGTTTCATCAGGTCTCCTGATGCTCAACAGCCATGCCCAAAGCAGGGGAGATCAAACAACAAGTCCCAGCCTTATCAACCCCTCTTCGGTTACTGACCGGTCAACTACGCTACCTCCGCAGCGTGAATCTTGGTCCGATGCGACGAAGGGGGGGTAACGACCCAGTTTTGTACAGACGCCTTGGTAACATTATAACATTATAGGGCTGGCTGGTGGAGGCACGTCGCTTAAGTCCCAGCAGTAACGGTATCGATCGGTCCTGTCCGGCTATCCACATACGTAGTGTGGCATAGGCGGATTATTATGGGCATAGTTACATGCGAGGGCAGCCAGACAGCTACCAACATATGATGTGCGCGTAGCTACAGTATAATCAGATTCTAATTTATTATGGGTACGATTGTCAGGAAGGAATCGAGAAAGCGGGGGTTAGAAGGCCACGGGAACGGAAAAAAAGAACGAAGGGAAGAAAGGGAGGAAGAAGGGAGAAAGGGAAGAAACATAGGCTCTGAACGTGAAGGGGAAAAAAAGCTTGAAAACGCATGATGAGTTGTCCACCCTCCTCTACACGCTACACGCCCGTCATCCCCTCACCTTCATAGATCAGACGGTAGCAGCCCGAACGCAGCATGCGTGTGAGACAGTCGTTTTCTGGTTGCGATTACCCTCCACCAAGTCTCACCGCCTTTCCTTTTTATCGCGCTCTTATTTCTCATGCCCACCAGAATTTGACCTGACCCGCCTATCTTGGATTACAGGGAAAAAAAAATTCAAAAAGCAAAAAAAAAAAACAAAAAAAAGGCTATCTACCCACGAGCGTGAAAAATCAAAAATGCCTACATGCAGGTACTAATGCAATACGTACAGGTATCCACCTGGTAGACACGGTCGTGCCCAGTGTCGAGATACCACATGTGGTTAGTCAGGTATGCTTCGAACGGCTCCTTGAAGGTTAGATGGGCAGTCAATTTCGCTATCTACAGTGCATCCCATACAACGGAACGGGTAAATAAATACTACCTTAAGCTACCTCCGGGTGTGTGTTCACTCGTTATTTCCCCGCCATCACCGTGAGGCCGTGCTGACTCGTTATCGGCAGCATTACGTGCTCACGGACCGTTTTGCCACTATACACTAGTGCACGTCCATACTACCTTACGTACCTAGTGGATAGAAAAGGTACCGGGTGCGGTTTTGCGCTATCGTAGGCAGTATGAGAATATCATGTAACGTATTGCACTGCTAGTGTTCCTAGCAGGTACGCTACGAAGAAGACACAGCAATAAATACGATTTGGCGATCCATTATGTACGTGGCTTGAGGGGGTGCATGTTGGCTTTTGCCGGGCCACTTGCCTAGTGTCCTGGTCAGCTGGTAATATTGCTGCCAATCACGTCACATGCAAGGTTCTCGCCCGAGTTCTTGACTAGTGTGATTGTCGAGCTCCTTCCCCGCGTTCGTGGCGTCGAGCCCTTCGGCAGCGGACGAGAACCTGTGGCTTAGGCGCCCACATCCGGTGCCCGTTGGTGTTTGCACGTAGGTAACTTGCACGCACAGTAGCGCGCTACGCTAGGTCTGTCCACTGTACCCAGGAACTACCATACTATCTACCCACGGAATGCCGACACCTGTTACCGAGGGGCATGACTTGCTAGGCGCTTAGCCGACTCCCAGTTCATTTAACACGTATCTGCCTACCTCTATACGCTGCAATTGCCTGATAGCACCATCTTGTAGATGATTCGGGTTTATTTTAAGGTTTTCTCCTCCGAATTCAAGGGTCCCCACCAGTGACAAGGTTAAGCTTTAGCGCACAGGGGGGTGGCCGCTAATAATCCCTGCAGCCCACATGGTTCTAGCGGCCTTCGAGAAACGCTAGCGTGACTTCGCTAGATCTCCTGTAGCCAGCTGGCTGTTCTGCAGTGGGTGCTTTAGTCAGAGGGCTGGGTACGGAATACGGAGCTGCGCTTCGCCCTCATGTTTTGCCCGCCGGATAATATCTTTTTGCCTATAGCAACTTGCTCTTTAAAATTGAGCTTTGATACTCTATGGGCAGCCAAATGGAGGAAAAGCTACTACCAAAATGATACTTTAGGTAGTCTAATGCAGTGTGCATTACGTACTGACGTTCGATTTAATTAATGCGCCGCTAAGGCTGCTGAGATCCACTGTAACGCCACTACGTGGCGCATTACTTTCAGATGTTCCGTGCGGAACTGCGACTTAAA
The DNA here is from genome assembly GCA_022385655.1 of Xylaria intraflava. Classification (NCBI taxonomy): domain Eukaryota; kingdom Fungi; phylum Ascomycota; class Sordariomycetes; order Xylariales; family Xylariaceae; genus Xylaria; species Xylaria intraflava. Next base: position 39,842 of record MU279831.1, on the reverse strand, counting down.
GTGTTGCGCCGCTAAGTCCGCTAAGTCCCACTGTGTTTTCACTACGCGACGCAATACATTTAGGTGGATCGCGATTCCGTGTCTGTACAGTACGGTACATGCCATGTAAGTGACAGTCAGTTAGCGGCACGGCATGCGATACAAACTACCTCATAACTTTGTATTTCGCCGACGCTTCTTTCAAAACTGGACGTTTCTATCAAAACTAAGTGGACCATATCGCCGAGAACACCGCATTTACGTATCGGTAGGTCCGCGAGTTCTTGTCTCGGACCGAGTCGCGGTCGAATAATAGGTTGCTAGCCCCGAAAAATCTGCTTTCGCCGCGTGGCGAGTGTCAATTGTGGCTGCGGTGTCAATAGCTATACCTAGAGACTCACCCGTGTGTGCGCGGTGAATTTCGGGATAAACCGGCTTCCAGTCCTCTAGCTTGAATTCCCAAACGTTACGTTACGGCTCTTTTCTCGACGGTCCTGCTCCCAACGACGCCATCGCAAACTAGCGAAGGTACACGCTACCAAGTATGCTTTAGCAGCGCGACGGGTCAAAGATCACGGTTACCTACTGTGTGCTTGCATCATGTGCTCAGAACAGCACAGCCGGGCGTCCGTCAAAGCTTAATAGTCGAGTCGCCGACCTACATCAGGCCTCACTTCCCCATTGCCTCTCATACGCCGTATGCGTATTTTCCGTCATACAGACACCACCGGGCAGCGGCATATCGTACCTGAATCGCCAGGTCGTCACGTGCATTGCACGCTACCTACAATGGTACGGCCCTAGTATCTACGTAGTAGATAGAGAAAGAGGTGCGGCGGCGGGCTTTTTGCCATTCGGGCCTTTCGAGATTTTGGCACTAGGATCGAGCGTTAAAGGGCCCTAACAAGGTAAGGCCGGGGAGTCGTTCTTCTCACCGAGTGGATATGCTCAGTACGATACTGCACTGTGCCGCTACGGCACGTGTAGGTAGTAACATGCTTAGCAGCGTGGTAGGGTGTATCTTTACTGTATTGATTGGGATCCTGCTCGTTCGGAGCGACGAGGAGTCTATCGCTAGCGCAGTGTACGTAACATACCGGCAGGCCGAGTGGGAATAGCCATTCAGCCGTTTGCATCGACATTGGCTCGTTCAGCAAACCGTTTCATGTCCCGTGTCATGAGTAAACCAAATCCGCCACTCCAAACCGAATCCTTTCCGCTGTCACATGCTTCGAGACCGATGCGGCTCCCGTATCAAAAGCAATGGTCTTATACTACCAACAATTATTGATGATCTGCACACTCTATCCGCTTGCGGTGTCCCAGGGAAGTGTTATTCCGCCCTACTGGGGTTAAGGTGCCCGCTCCTGTGTCGGATTTTACCCCCTTTGGACCGGAATTCCACCCAACTCCTCGCTAACACGCCCTGCCGCTAACGTGGAGAAGTTTAAGCGAAGTTGAGGAGCACTGAGCAGCACATTGAGCGTAGGTACACACAGTATCTATCTATTTAGTGTACCGAGGGGAAAGCTAGCAAATCTCCCTCCCGCCCCCTCATCGAACGAACGCTTGTGAGGCCGTTCATTGTTGGTACGTGGGTAATTTCGAGATGGAACGCGGAGAAAGGCGTAACCTCGGAGGCCGCCGCTATCAGGGATAGAAACTAATACGCGGTATCTGGTGTACATAACGTAGCCGAGGGTGAGATTGCTTGACTGGAATTCCGGATACTGCTACCGAGATTCGTTTAGCAATCAATCATCTTCGGATCTCCATAGTACAGTAGGTATTCCGTATATAGGTACTGAGTATTGTATGTGGGGGGGCCGGAGGGCGTCTCAGTCAATTGGGTTGTTGATCAACGTCATGTGGCCTTGCTGGTCAGGGAGGCTGATGAAAAGGGACTCCGTGGGAGACAGCTGGTGCGTGCTACCTACTTCTCAATACTGTACGTAGGAGGGTAGGTAGCTTCCTGCATCTTGCTGACAGGGCAGCAGGGTAGCATGTACCTTTGTAGCCCTGCGCAGTGAGGTCTCGGGATGGTTGCCTCGCCTCGCAAGGTGGGCTTCCTTTGGTCCGCGGATAGGGGCCGGTTACTCGATTAGCGTCGGAATCCGTCTTACAGCATAAAGTGCCCCTGTCCACCATTGAGTCATGTGCCGTATGACTTCAGTAACGCTGGAGCGCTGACACTGTGGCCTTGCTCTGTCGGAATATCAGTAGGAATCCCGTGTTGAAAAACCAGCTTAGACTGCCGGCGTTACCGCGTTACATGCCTCACAGGACCAGACGACGAATTACATACATAACAGTGTTCCAAGATGCAGATTACCCCTTGCATCATAGGTAGGTACTGTACCCAGTATCAACTAACAGACGAACAGAGTGACGAATTACGGAATAGGTAAGTATACCTACTTTGTATGTTTCTGCAAGCAATAGCTCTCGTTGTTTGCCGCAGTTGTTTTACATATTAAGTATTAACACGTAGGTATCCTTAGCAACGTACGGTTCCCATGGCCATGATACACGCGGGCCACCAGTAAAGGTGTCTCAGAGCCTGAACGTCCGGGGAACCTGTGTGGAGGGAAAACCTATCTTGCGAATTGCGCGGCAGAACGCGGGGTTGCGCAACCAAGTATGTACTCATAAGCAGCAATATGTACTCCCGAGAAGCAATGCAATGCGCCAAGGCTGAAACGGTAATGACGCCGTGCAAACCCTCCGCCTGATCATTGATGTTATGTGAGAAGCAGATGCGATTGCAGAAGGGGCGCGGATAGCTACCCACCCGTAGTTGTCCGCCGTGTTTCAACATCCGGGCCTGCATACGCGTACGCGTCTTGCAGCGGAGACGACGCCGGATGACTGATTCAACTATGTATCGCCCCGACATCTCGGGAGATCGGCTGGGCGGCGGCCATGAGACGGCGCCGATCGCGAAAGACGTCGATGTCCGGGGCCTATCTGCCCGGGAGGTTGTCGCCACCTAGGTCTGCAACTAGCGACTCGTAAACCCGTGCCGCTAATCTCATAAGATGCGTGGTAATGTTCTGTAGAAGCTCGTAGTTGGTGTGGATTATTATGGAGTTCCCGTTCTGCGCCGCGTGTAGACAGTCCTTGGTAGGAAGTCAATCTAGGTAGGAATCCGCGTCGTACATATGCAATCTTTCAAGTAAGGCGTTGTCTCGAATACGCCGCCTGATTAATATGTATTTACAGTGGATCCACGACATTGACGAATTCAGGACATTGTCCTTATTAATGACATGTCCTATTGAATTGTATTTATGTGTTTGCAGAGCGCCATTGCCGGGGAGGTCAAGAGATATATATACGCAAAGTCCGCTTTTGGGGTTTATTAGATATTATCTATTTGACACCATACACCCTTTCTCATACTGTATTGACAGTAGAACACGTCTGTAGAGGACGCTCAATGCGCGTTTCCAACCCAGACATGCCAGAGGGTAAAATGGTAATTTATATCAAGGTAGGTATGTTATGGAAGATTGGTGGGATATTTACGTAGGCTAATATCTCGCCGTTAACCACCTAAATACGTACCCGGAATTGTTTGACCCTCCTTCCTTCCAGACCCAGCCGCATTGCCGATCCCCGGAGCTTCATCGCCGGTAGACACCTCGGTGAACCTGACCCGGGCCCGTGAACGAGCACCTCCCCTCTGTGCCGGCACCGATGAGGATACCGGGCGCCGTAGATAGCGCGGCGGTAGGGCCGGCGACGAGGGTGCTAACCGTCAGGCCTTAGGGCAATACGACCTGGACCCCAGCACCCGCAGAACCCCCTGCATACCCTTTTCTGCCCTTTTCAAGCGTTAAAACTGATGCTAGATAAGGCATACTGTCCAAAAACTTAAACCGCTATTAATACATGCTTAATGACTAAGGGTATAGGCAGTGTTTTTTTAAACTGTGGCGATTTAATTTTAGAATAAACACGGAATGGCGTTTTCTTTTAATTCTGGAACTGAGGCGTTCTGGACGTAGGGGTACCTATCTATATAGGGTCAAAGTAGTCCTACCGGACAGGGCCTGCAACGCCATGTCAGCAGCCCGTTCAACAGCAATGGACATCCCCATAGATATTTTCAGTTGACAAGTCTGAGAAGCTCTATTTGCGGGATTGACGCCGATCATACAGCCCCGAAGCTGTATGATAGGAAGCATTCATGCAAATCATGCCCGTATGGGAGCACTAGTCTAGGTACGAAAACGCCGAAGATGCATGCCGGTCGAGCAGTGGAATGGATCCCGAACGGATCTCTCTTCGGCTACTTGAAGGTTAGTCGATTGGACTTGAATGTCATCGAAGGAAGATGTTATGTTAATACAAGTCTGTGGTCGCGCTCTAGCATCCTGCGTGCAGTGTGGTTTTCTTGCCTCGGGTAGCTAATGACATTTGCATGGTAGCTGCAGCCCCCAGCCGCTTGCTCCATCTCGGTACGCCGTGCGGTCTCAAGCGAACACGTTTGTACTCCAGCATCATCATCACGTCGACGAGCATTGTTTTCCTGCTAAGCTATTATGGATCTGCCCAGCTCCAAGTTTCATACCCGACAACCGGCGGAACTGAGCCGGGCGCCCCACAAATCGGTCGGTTTTTCGGGAGATGCCTCGGCCGCGAAACGGCGGTCGATCGGATGGCGGTAAACGGCGCTCAGTCAGTTACTATCTAGTAGTAGGTAATATGGGCTCATGGCACCGATCAACGTGTATTCCTGAATTCAAATTCCCCCTCGTGCAATGTTGCGATATTAGTTCTAATACGGTGGGCTACTGGTTTCATTTCAACTTACTTCTAGGTTCAACCCGAGCCAACTAGGTACGAATGCGAACAGCGGATGTTGGTACCCAAAGTGGCGATCTATCTAGGCAAGATGACTACCTACCTGAAATCCCGAGCGGTTGGAAATCTATCTAGGTACTCAGTGAACCCCGGCTTCCGAACCTAGACACCAAGCCAGAGCCTGTTTGCGGACCTGTTTGCTATCAGAACGTTGCATTATGGCTGCGGGGCGATGTTCACAAATCCTTCAAGTTGAGCAGGGTTTTTCTCTCAAGCTCCGTCTCGCAGACCTTTCAAAAGGAGGAGCGTTGCCACCCTTCATCGGTCACTAGTCGCGGATCTTTCGTAACCCTCGGCTTTACGAGCCCATGTGATATTGGACTGGTCCTTTCATGCTAACCCGACTCGAGGCTTGTACTACTGAGTATAAGTCCATACGGTATATACCTACCTAGCATATCTATAGGTACGTGATGTATGTCGTGCAGTATTGAAAGTCATGTCACATGCTCGGGGGCAAATCCTCCTAAGTGTCACGTGTAGTAAGATGCAGGTAACCGGACCGCTGTCACTACGCATAGCTAGCATTTAGTACCGACAAGTGGCTAATTCGGACAATTCCTATTGCGGCCATGCTTTAACGGGTCTTTTGCATGAGTTGCATCTTCGATGCACTCGGACGCGGTTTTCGCCATGCGTAGGCACTAGGGAATGAGTCCCTAGGAGCCTACCCAGAAGTACCCTACAAGGCCACAATCGTGTACCTAGGTATAGGTAGATGCACCTGCCTACTACATATGTACTTACAAACCACGTGTTGGCCTCATCTTTTCCACGTGGTAATGACGCTAAATTATACCGAGGCCTCGGATCAGGGACGGATGGCTGGATCCAATTAACACCGACGATCCTCAAAGAAGGGCCGAAGAAGTGTCGAGCATTTGATTTGGGAAGTTCCACTAGATAAATAGCCTGTCCCTTTAATAGGTGAGTGATAGTGGATGCTATCTAGATAGTGCTAGATAGTATTGGCAATAAAGTACGTCTTGAACGTTGTCGCGAATTCTTGATTGGTGTTCGTTCAGGCGAAGCTCAGATCTTTTCGGATGGACAATGAATAAGAAGTAAATCAAAGGAAAGATGGTAATTAGCCGATGTCATAGACCTGGTCGAGGAGAGCGAGACGTAAAAGGAGCGTGCCGGTGTCGTATGTCGTGCTCGGAATTGCTAATTTGTTACATCGCTGACTGCTGTTTGCGAATTCTGATGATATCTACTATGTATCAGTCAGTATGCTTCCTTAACTACAAAATACATTTCTACCCATTTCTTCTTAGGATTCATAGTGCCGTGGCTATACTATCAAGTACCAACATCAACATGGTTCTTGTAGAAAGCTCGGCCGAAGGCCGATGGCCTACCTATCGGGTATGCATACAAAGTAGTCCGTATACCTACATGGAATACATTTCTCGGGAACCCCGAAAGGCGGCGATACTAATTAGCGTATATACACTACACCTACCTAGTTGGGTACCATATGTTGCAGTAAGAGGCATTTCGTATGCTAAATTGTTGGCTATCTCAGCCTATGAGGTAGGTGTCAAGTCCGCGATTTGTGCACGGAGGTCCGGTTTAGAAAGACTGCGCCGCTATACTGGTGCTAAAGTGCGACTTAGCGGTCTTAGCTGTGCATTCTTATTAAATTATACCTCCATATAAACCGCGTCATGAAGGTACGAGTTACGTTTTATTGGTAGTGTACGAAGTACACACGGGTGTCCTATCTCGTGTAAATATAGGTATTTCTCTGAAACCGTTACTATCAGAACCATGTACAGTCTGTACACTATTACCGTACCTTAATTAGCATCGATAGGGTGCACGTTGTTAGTATTTGGTAGAGAAGACGGTACGGAATAGTTACAGTAACTAACCCTATCTACTTCGTACGTCAGTATCGTGTTACCAACCCTACTAGGCTTCCAACTCTGGTTGACGACGTCAACTTGATAATTACCTTACTTTAGGCGTCGCGGGCAGTTCACTGTTGGCCAGGCGCAGGCGGGGTTGGCAGTTAGTAACGCGCCCCTGCCGACAATTTATTCGCGGACTACATCCGTAGTAGGTATCTAGATATGTACCCTAAAGATACACTACCACCCTCTTCTCCACCGAATCCCAGCCGTATACCGTCATCCGTTGTGTACCCGGCGTGTCGGTCCCCGTATTCACCACGCTCTCGGTGTCTCAATCCCTGGCATGAGCTATAACCTTTCGTGCCCCGGTGCCTAACTGCGTCGCCCTGGAGCTACAGACAGCACGCCCATCAGCCTACGGACTCGCTTGTGAGTTGAATTTTTCTCGTCGCGGAAGAGATGAAGATAGGCCGCGCGAAAACTCTGCCTTTGCGAACTCGCCCAGGTGGGCCTTCTAATAATCGCCACACTGATTTGTACAGCCTGCCGGTGTTCGCCTTGCTATCGGTGGGGTTTACACGATCTCTGTCCAGGGTTTGTTTAACCGAGTTTACACCTTGAACGTTGGCTTTGAATGACGAATGAAGAAATCAAAGCGAGAAAGCTAGCGAAGATGTACATTAGCTTCTTATGTGTCGGCCATTGTCTCCTGCTTCTAGATCCGATAGATCGACGATACCTAGGTAATGTAGCGTCCCATGCTTTTCTGCACCTTTTTGGATTACTGCGTTAATGTATTCCGTATGAAATATTATTTGCGTCTTTGTTTAGTATCAATAGTTATAAACCGATTGCCGGACGACACGCCTTCCTTCCAAAAACTTCCCCTATCCGGCTGACGCTATCAACATACAAAAAGACCTCGATCTATTATGGCTAATAAGTATGCAGGTAGGCAGGTAGGAACTATTGACACGTATTCTCCTACCCATACTAACCATCTCCGAGGGTAATCAGCTTTCTCTTCCCTTCCCACAGCGATAGTACAAATTGCATTCGATCGTCCCTATTTCCGATCTTCGAAGGTAAGACATGGTATTCCAGACCGGCGTGAGCGAGTACCGTGCAGAACTCTGCGTGAACCTGTAGCCATTCCGCGTTGTCGAGCGGCATCAACCGGACACCGTCGTCGGTCAACCAGCTGGCCCCGGCCTCACAGACGATAACGAGGGACTTCGCCATGCGATCCCGCATGGCGACCCAATGCGGCGCAGCGCGCAGCACATCGGCGGCTTCTCTTCCGACGTACTTCTGCGCGTAGATAATGGGATCAATGGCAGACCGGTCCGAGATAAACCAGGCGCCAGCGGCGGCATGAACTTGGGCTTCCTCAGCTGCAAACTGGCCTTCTATTATGAGGCGCTGGAGATCTAGGGCTCGATCGCGCGAGTTGCGGATGTCGCCTCTCGTGAAGCCGTGGTTCTTGAGGATGGACCGGGCTACTTCCTTGACGATGCCGGGTTGCTCCTTTGCTTTGGCTGGGCTGTGGTTGAAGTGCTCTGTCAATGCGTTAACCAGGGTTGTCTTGCCGGTGCACTGGCTTCCGATTATGTAGATGTTGGGGGGTGCTGCTACGTTTTCCCGTTGCGGGCCAGACATGGTAGGCAGTCCAAACTCCAAAGTTCACCTCCAAAGTCCCAGTTGGTTCCCGTTCACGGTTCGTCGATGTGACTATCGCAGGAAGGTCGGCCGAGCTAAGTCGAACTGACAAAACACATATTTATAATGTGTTGCCCCGGTGGTCAGGTAGCACTGCTGCATGTGACAACGCCAACAACGGCAACACGCATGCTCAATACGGAGATGCGTGCCGGGGTGGCGGTGTTCTGCGGTCACTCGACTTGACCCTTGAACCAGACACGTCAAACACAGGCCAGACCCCCGTGATTCTTCTCTCCTCAAATACTTGCTACGCTCCTCGTGATCGTCCGTCGGTGTGGTGGTAGGTATTCTTCATTCGTATTACGGAATAGTTGGACTGTGAGGCGTTCCTGCAGCACGGTATCTGCCCTATATCACAGAAGATAATTGCACTCAAACTGCTCCTTCTTAGTAAACAATTATGTAAGTAATATAATTTGTCAGCAGCCATGTGTTGTGTCTGATTGGATCCTGTGCCACTAGGAGTGGATCCGCGGCATAATACGAGGCGCCTCATGTACATTTTTGACGGTCACATCTTCACATCCGGTCTACCTACATCCTTCAACCATGCAAGCGGTGGATCCATGTCGAGGGCTCCAATCCAATTGGGTGAGATGGACGTGAAGAAGAAATGTGCAGAAATATGGCGTTTGAGCACATCTTGCAGACATCAGTCATCGGGTAGGTGCCCTGCCGCATGCTGTCTACCTCCAACACATGCTGTATGGCTGCAAGGCTGGCGACGAAGTGAGGGGCAGAGGGGCAGAGAGAGAAGACCAATCATGGCCTTACCTACGTTCCCATCTGTTTGCAGCTACGTTCAAACAAACGAACGCCGCTCGTGGACGATTCAAGTGATCGTGGCTCTCTCTCTCTGCTATCGGACGTTGGCACTCATATGCCCCCTCCACAATCACCAACGCCATGGAAAGAGTGAAACTCGGTTCTTACGAAAATAAGCTACAGGACATTGCACTCTCCGACTCCGAGTGGAGATACGACGTTCCGTCATTGCCCAAGCCTCGCCTTCTTGACGATAATGGCTATGCCAAATCCATCAGCCTGGCCTCGGATGCTAGAGGTCGCTCACACATTTCGATAAGGCTTCAGAAGTTCAGTCCTAATCGAGCTACACAGGGTCTGAAGCCCAGCGAATTAATTCTCATCTCCTTCTCAGCATTTAGACCGCGCTATGGTGTGCCCGATGAAAAGGGTGCATATAAACCATGGACAAGGAAAGAATCCAATGGTTATATAGAAAGCCTATTACGAGCTGGCATTGGGCTACAGGGAGTCCATTATAACTTTTACGGCTATAGCAACAGCCAGCTCAAGTCTCGAACCTGCATGCTTTGGGCCGCCTCGAAGAAGGACATATCGCAACGAATCGAGTCATTTGGCGACTTCAGTAAAATGAAGACCGTGGCCAAGAAGGCGAAGCGCATTGGCTTACTCTTCTCGGCGGCTCAGGCAGCCACCAAGGTGGAACCCAATCGATGCGAAGACATTCCTGACGTCGAGGGCGATGATTATATATTTACAGACGGATGCGGCTTGATATCTCCAAAGTTTGCCCAAGAGCTCTCGCGCCGTCTGCGCTTGTCGTTTCGCGATAAGAGATATAGTCCATCAGTTTTTCAGATCAGATACAGGGGCTACAAGGGAGTGGTAACTTTGGACCCTACCATGAGGGAACCATGCACGCAGCTTAAGTTCCGGAAGTCGATGAAAAAGTTCTCCGGCGGCGATGATTTCTCCTTCTCTATAGTTGGATACTCGAAGGTCAGCCTACTGCTACAGACCATATAACGAGACTTCTGGGCTGATCGTGTTACTAGCCCTATGTTTACGGTAACCTTAACGATGAAGTTGTCATCCTCTTACATTCGCTAGGAATCTCGGCAGAAACACTATTGCGGAAGCAAAACCAACACTTCCAGTTTCTTGACGAGGCCTCTGGAAGCCCACTAGTGGCGTTCAGATTCCTCTGTTATCTGAATAAGCCTGACCTTGCAGAAAAGGTGCTACTGCAGTCCCTCGAAGACGTCCGACCGGAGATTCTAAAGTTGGTCAAATCCGAGAAGGGAAAAATGCTGAACAAGCAGGATACACAGAAGTGCCGTATACTGGTGCCTAAATCGAGACTCCTTTACGGCGTATGCGATGCCTGGGGTGTTTTGAAAGAAGGGGAATGCCACGTCAAGGTTACAACTGATGAGAATGGCCAGCCCCAAGCGCTCAAGAACGCTCATGTCCTGGTTACACGGAATCCTTGCCTCCACCCAGGAGATTTGCAGAAATTTCATCTCGTTGAACGTCCAGAGTTATCACACCTTGTAGACTGCATTGTGTTTCCAACCCGAGGGAGGAGACCATCGGCTGATATGATGTCTGGAGGGGATCTCGATGGAGATACTTGTGCGTTGAATCTCTTGCTACGAGCATGCGCTTCTACTAATTAGCTGCTGAACTCTGTCAGTCTTTGTCTGCTGGGACGAAGACCTAATGCCATCGAAAATGGCCGAGCCTGCAGAATATCCAGGCGCACGGGAGCCTGTCAGTTTCAAGGGCATAACCGATGATGATCGCTTGCAGGTTGGTTTTTGAAATCCATTCATTTGCATTTGGTTCCGAACCCAACATTGCTCCTTGCAATAACACGAATTAACTCTGAACATCCGCTGGGTTTGGCCTTACTAATTTATGTCACTAGTTCTTCGCGCAGTATTCCAGTGCCTCTTTAGGGCGCGTGAAGAATCTTTACCTTGACTGGGCGAAGGTTAAAGGGCCCATGGCCCCCGAATGCCAACAGCTCAACCGTTTGTTTTCTCAATGTGTCGACGGTAATCGTATTAAAGTGCCCCCGAATCTGGAGAATGCGCCAATGCCGTCTCCTGACACTGCTCCGTTCATACTCGACACGTTACATGAAGCGGCAAAAAGGTCCGTTGAGTTGCTTAATCCTGATACCGTAGACCTAGACGGCTATGACTTCGATGCTATAGAGCTACTTTTGAACCGTGATGGAATTGCTATTTCCGAATTCGAACTTGTCCAACTCGCTTTCAAGTGGTGTAGAAGAAATGGCATACCTTTGCTTGACCTTCTGCACTTTTTCGACCTGAACAGTCTGACAGCCGAGGAGAAGGCTTGGACCATCAATCAACTACCGGTTCTTCCTGACGTGCCAAGTCTCGTCATGAACGGTCTTTGTTCATCATATTTAGTGAGCGGCCAAGAAATCAGTCAATTTGGTTTGGATCATCCTAGGATCCGATGGAAGCGTACATACGACTCGTCACACGATAGAATGGCCACTTTCCTGGAAGAAGCTGCTAGGTCGCTGGAGCTGTTCCACAGAAAGCTGATAATTCTTCACGTCGACGAGAGACTTACAATAGGCATATATATTCCAAAGAAGGTCGAAAGGTCACAAGATTGCCTGGTGGATGATTGCGTACGCCTATTTGCCTTCCCACACTCACAAGGACCACAGTTACAGAGCAGGCTATGTCTTCCGACTAAGAGGAATTATCGCTTGTGTTGTGACGATAATTCCTTTCAGTTATTTGAAAGAATGAGAGGTAATACCTGGATTCACATTCGGCGCGGCGGTTCAGATGAGAGCTCTTATCGCAACATTACGAACAAGGGTGATAAACGCCGCGGACGGCAGGAGACACTTGATAGTGGGCTCAATTTCGACTTCGTAGTCAGCATTGCACTCGACAAATTCAGCCGCGGCCTACAGAGGCATGTCGGAAGAGTCAATAGAAATGGCGTACTCGCTGCTGTAAGCCAACTTTTACACCATTATATTCGCTTAGTTTTAGAGAGGATACTCAAAGTCTCCTCATGATACCAGTGCTGATACAATTCTAGGAGATCTATATTATTACAAATCGAGATGTCCAATCTATGCACGCTCTTGATCTCTGGCTTAATTATATTGATACTGAAGAGACGATGCCCCTATTTGATGAGGAGCCGAAAGAGTACTCCGTTCCAAGTATCTCTACCCTTAACTTGGAGCTTGAGCCGGAATACGTTGCTCGCATCGCAAAAAATGACCTTTCTATTCTTAACGATATTCAATCTCTCGGCGATTTGGCGTACCTTTTCAAATGGCTCTGGGAGGGCAGCGCCAAGGACTTACTGCTCACATCGGTCACCTATCTTCTTAACCGAATTGGCGAACCTGAGTCAACCGCTCTGGCGCCTGCTGCCATTCTTGATGCTGTATTTGGGTCCTTGAACATGAATCCTTCTCTTTCGATTCGCTTTGCGCGGGTTGAAAGTTGGAATGAGCTTCCAGAAGAATTGGCAGCTGCAATACAGAATAGAGCCCCCGAAATACTTCGAGGATTGATTCTATCTGCAAACGACGCACAGGAACTGGTTTTGGGACCGTTGAAGAAGGTCCTATCACAAATAGAGTCTATGTCAATCAGTACGTTTGCTGGGCTGGTAGAGCTCGTAGCCCTTACTCTTCACTCGCCCGGGCTGGCTCTGGACATCCTTCTGGAATGCTTTGAGCCTGAGAGTACTCGTCTTCTTCAAGGAGATGAAAACTTCATCCGAAATTTCAAGCACAATATGATTGGGATCGCGCTGGACCACGTAGGCGAAGCTGATGAAAATGCAAAAACTCGGGACGACCTCCTGACTCTGAAGCTGTTTTCCAAGCAGATTGATGGGAACGCGGAAGTTGAGTCTACATTCCGAATCGACGCACCTGGTGGGACACCCGAGCGTTCCGCTCATGTACGACTGAGAGTAGCGAGCCCGCCTGCAAATTTACCTCTCCAGAAGTTGTACACTATGGACGCACTGGTAACTTCTTCAGATAAAGGGAAAGCAAGGTTTCGCTGCCTACACCCTTTACCACCTTATTATGAACAATGCTCTTGGCGGCTAACGTACTGTGCCCCTTCTGTCAATATGAAAACCATGTTCCGCGCCGTTGAGGATTTTGCAACGGATACGGAGGTTTGCTGCTCGATCTCGAGCCAGCTTTTGGGCCTACCGTTTTCGTCTTCTACCATTTTCTCTAACGTGGATCACGCCCGGGCCGAGCTGAATAACAGCCAGAATGCCGCAGTTTCAGCAGCATTAAAATATCCACTTGTATGCCTCTGGGGCCCCCCGGGTACGGGAAAGACGCAAACAATAGTTGCAGCTATAATTGCGCTCGAGAAAGTCCTTCAGAAAGAGCGCATATTGGTTACTGCGCCTACTCACAATGCGGTTGACAACGTAATGAGAAGATATCTAGCTGTCGCAAAGCCTGATCAGCAGTCGGCATTACGCATAAGCACCGAGGTAGGTGGTGTGTTTCATCTATTGCGGGAAGATGCTAACACAGGATAGGTTCGAAAAGTTGCTGCTGACCTGAGACCATACACACTCGACGCAATGGCGGGGATGGAGATATATGCAAATCCAAAGGCTTTGAAAGACGCACAGAGGAGGGTTGAGGCATGTCGCCTTGCATTTACCACGTGCATGGGTGCGGGTATTGGTCTACTGCGTAACCAGACCTTTGAGGTTGTTATTATCGACGAAGCCTCCCAGCAAACTGAGCCAGCCTCGCTCGTCCCACTAACAAAAGGCTGCCAAAGAGCGTTGCTCGTTGGAGACCATGTACAGCTCAGACCTACGGTACAGCAGGTTGCGAGTGCACTTGATTTCGACGTCTCTCTGTTCGAGCGACTGTATAAACAGCCGACAGATCCGGAATCGGAAATCCCGAAGCTCATGCTAGACACACAATATCGCATGCATCCTTCAATCTGCAAATTTAGCTCGGAACAATTTTATGAGGGTAGGCTCCTCACTGGAATCCAGCCTATACACCGTCCGCTGAGTCCTTCCATGTTTCCGTGGCCAACCGACCCCAACAATAAATTAGAGAAAGCGAGAACGGTGTTTATTGAGTGTGAAACCAAGGAAGACAAATTTGGTCAAAAATCCAAATCTAACGAAGGTCAGGCAGTGCTTTGCCAGCAGGTCTGCAGTCTGCTCTCCAAGGCGAAGGAAGCCAACCCGGGCGAAGCGAAACGGGAGGCGTCGTCGCCACCTGAGCAGAGCATAGCGGTGCTAACGCCGTACACGCGCCAACTCGAGGTTCTGACAAAGAAACTAGCTGGGATGAAGAACATCGAGGTGTCGAGTATCGACGGCTATCAGGGGCGCGAGGCGGATATCGTGGTGTTCGTGACGACGAGGTGTAATGCATCGTGCGAGATTGGCTTCCTGAAGGACCTGCGTCGTATGAACGTCGCGCTGACACGCGCCAAAGCAGGGTTGATCATTATTGGGAATAAGGAAACATTGACACGAGGCACGGCGGACCCGGAGAGTACGGCCATGTGGACGCGGCTTCTGGGCTCGCTTGTCCCTGCTGATCTTGGTCGTCCGGGGCAGTAATTAGGATTTATTCGGTTCTTCCCTTTTGCCCGGTGTTTTTTGTCTTCGTAGCTACGAATGTGCGATACCCGATCGACTAAAATGGTAGTAATGAAGATCAAAATGGACGACTTTCGCTGACTTTGCCTTGCGCGAATACTCACGCTGAACTTGTGGTTGCGTTTTTGGCCATTTTTTCAGCGCCCCTGAAGGTCTGGTTATTTGGTCCGCGTAGATAGTGTATACCAGCTCTCAGTCCTCGAGAGGTATTCTACTATCTAGGAAGATCGTTTGTAAACGGCCTGGTAATAATTGTTCATCGTGACTGCGTGAGTTGCGCAGATGATTATTACCGCTCATTGTAGTGAAAACCTCGAGCTCGTACTTTGTGGCATGTACGAGCTATGTGGTGTATTATATGCCCATCATTGTGCGATGTAGTTAGGGAGTCCTGTATTCCTCATACAACATCGTCAGCCTCGTCATTATTTACGATAGATAACATCAGACATGGCATCCCTTCCGAGTCAAGAACCTAGTATTAGAGAATACGTCGTACGTTGTTCTCATTATATACTAACAACCGAATACGCTATAAGACACTCAGTGATGGCATATATAGAATTTCCACAAAATCAGGTGAAGAAACATTGTCAATCCTTCTTCTTTGCCCCGCCATCGCCAATCCGGCGGAACTTCCTCTTATCCTTGCGGCTCATCTTGGTCCGGTCGCGTGTGCCTTTGCCGCCCTCCCAGAAGCCCTTGCCTCTCTTCCCGATCACGGACCGCCCGCAAAAAGCACATGCCTCGACGGCATAGTTCTGTTCCCTGCTGCACCAGCCGCAGATCATGCGATTTGCCCATTCTTGCAGATGATCCTCGTTATTGTCGTGGCACTTATCGCACGGATACACTTTACTGCAGCAGGAGAAGCGGAACCATCTATACGAACGTCGGTAATGAGGGCATGCTCCGCGACCTGGCAATGGCTCGCCGGCATGCAGGCCCAGCTTCTCTTGTCGCCGTTTGGGCCCGACTGCAGGTGGAAGCGTGGATCCTGGAGTGATGGCGAGGAATTTGACTTGGGGTATCTTGAAAGTGAATCGGCCGTGGCACTCACGGCATACGTTTGTGATGGTCTCGCCCCGGACCGACACCAGGCCCTGACTAGGCGTTGAGCACTTCGCACACGTAGGTATGAAGGTGCTTGGCAGCATATCGGCAACTGTACAGCCAGATACGTCAATGAATCCGCCACGGGTGGAATTCTGGTGCAGCATTTCTTGTCTGAATGTAACGGCTGACGGCGAGCCGCATTTTTTACACGTGATTGCTTTCTCCGTCCCGGGGTGGAGGCCCGTGATGTCGTTCAATGTTTTGCACCGCTGGCATTTGGTGCTAATGTTTAATATCGATATTTGAAGGAGCTCGATGCTATGAAGCTCAATCGTAGGAAACGAGATAGCAGTGCCCCTCTCTACCTGATGTGCAGCACCGGAGACATATGGTTGATGCGACTCTACATTGGCGCCGCCTTCTTCGGTATCTGTATCGGAGTCCCAAAAGTCCGAATCCGAATCGCCTGACTCGCCCGACTCTCCCAATTGATGGGCGTCGCTCCACTCCGGGGGACGTGGTATGACATGAATATGACCTTTTCCGTCCTCACGACTTATTGTGGTGGCTACTCCGGCCTCGAGAATCTTTGGTGCTTCTTTGTCCATGGTAGTGCTAAGTGCCGCCCCCGATTGTTCCGTCTTCGTGGCTTTGGCTTGCTTTGCCATGGTGTGCATATTTTGCGATAGATAGTTCAGATGGCTCATTAGTGACATCTGGTTTTGCTGCGCAGCCCTTGCCGCAAACGCCTCTTCCAATGGCTCTGCATCCTCTGACTCGGTATCGTTGAGCAGGATTCGGAGCACTTGAATGGGATAAAGTAAGGGGATGATCAACTGCACGGAATGAACAGACTGTAGCCCCCTGGGTAATTCTGCTCGTCGCTTTGGCTCAAAGGGCAACGTGTAGACAACCCCGTCTGCCGATTTCCGGTAAAGCGACTCGCGTCCCATCCTTGATTCGAGTTGCCGGATTTCCTGGGTCCGTCGTGCTTTGGCATTGGCGACCTGTTCCCCAGTGAAAGATTCCTCGGCTTTGTAAGGCTTCCGCGCTTGGGGGGCGGCCTTTGGTGCCGGCTTTGAAATCAGATTTGATGACCCGGCCAGTGATGCCGTTTGCTTGTCGAGATGTCTTGTGTCCTTGAAAGTCAATAATGTGACTGTTTCAGCTTTCTGCTCCGACAGAAAAGTCTCCAAGCCCTTATCTAGCGCATTGGTGAGAGACAATAGAGTCGCGCCTTGTTGTTCTGATACGAGCCTGTCCCATCCTCGTTCTATGTTGACACAAAACCCGCGGGGAATATCTTTATTCTTCACTGAGAGAGTCGGCGCCTTCTCGGGATAAGGTACGGGCACCTGCAGTTCACAATCCAGATGGTCCAACTCATAAGGAAAGTCAGGATCCGATGGCTTTAGATGAAATCGGAGAGTTGTTGTTCCATTCTGAAGTGTGCCTAAGATTGGTGAAAATCGTCTTTTGATTTGATCTAGTTGGTATCTCCGTGGATCCTTGTGCTGAGAGGTCGGAACAGGTTTCGGGACGACGCGGCTCGGTGACGCCTCGGCTACGGCCTGACGGCCATCGATGGCTTCGCGAGGAATATGAGTTGTCGAGATCATGACTATCGCTCTACACGCAATATCCTGAGCAAATAGTCCGGAGTTGGTCGTAGACAAAGAGGCTATTATCACGAAGTAAAAGCACACGAAATTATCAGTGTAGAGCCTTGACGTTCTCGAAATGAGCTTGTATATCACATCACATTGAATACCAGCATGTCTGATATATGTGAAAATGTACTTGATTTTGTGATGAGCGTAAATGAGATCTGGAATGAGTGAGGATCAGAATGATGAGGTATGATTCATTGGTTATCGCCTTGTACGGACTCCGATTACTTTGTAGTCGCGACACAGTACGGCTCACGGTTTTGTTGGGCGCGTTTATCATCGTCCAGAACCCAAAATCACTATATTCGCAGCGTTGTAGGCCCCTAGATAATGCCCCTGAAGCGTGGTCCTAGGTACTTCGCAAGTAACCGTTAGTATTGCATTTTATACTGTGCGAATGCTCACTGGCCGGCGATTTAGGCATGTCTATCTCAAGGCTTTTGTCGCTCAATCGTGCGGACTTATCAGCCACTACTTTTAGACCTCTATTCCGTGCTTTTAGACCTTAGGGACACTGTATTAATAGTTAAACCTCAGTTGACAGCCACACTGCACTGAAATCTCTTCCGTCTTCTTTCCACATTCTACCGATGATGGCCACCATCCTATTGCAACAATACTGCAATGCAGCAATTGGCAATGTAAGCGTACGGCATTCTTCCTGCTCTTTGGCAACCACAGGGCTGTGCTATTCGGCTGGCATATCTTCCGCCGCCGAGTTCGCCTAGATACACATTGCTGCCGCACGACAAATTCGAACCCCGGTGTTGTTCGGAACGGCTATATAATGCCTTAGCGGAAGGTAGGTTGTACTCAGTATGGAAAATAACCTCATCTAGCCCTTCCTCAGGGTTCAATCAGCCCGTACCTAGGTTCAGACACTCGCTACTGTCACGCCAAATATAGAACCCCAACAGGGCTTTTGGGGCCCCGAAGGTCCTATATATAGTTATACGTCCGACGGCTCTGTACCGCGTGATCAATCCGCCGGCCTCCCCCGGTGCCAATCGCTACGACATTCTCTTCGCGGAAATCAACGTTGGACAGATAGATACCTGGAATACACAGAGACCCTGAGAGTCTAGGCAGTTCGCATCCGAGCGGATTACGTGATCACGACTTGTGTCCCCGATTTGGGAGACGAAGGGTGCCTACTCGGCTGGGCCCTTGGACCGTCGGGTCGAGTTTAGCGACTGGCTAAGCTGCCTGGCTTAATTCCGTGATTCCACAGCCCGGCAGAGTTCGGGTCAATGTTATGTGCAGCACCTGTCAGGACTCAGACTGCAGCAGGTTGCGTGATACAGCAACGAGGACCGGATTCGGCCGTTCCTTATCACACGAACGGCAGGTTACTCGTAGAGAGGCCAGATGCAAACTGCATTGCGTCTTCAGATCCGTACCTTGGCACGGTGCGGACCATGCAGTATACACCACGATGGCGCATTTCAGCCTCTTTTGGGGGGCCGTGGAGATAGGTACGGAGTACGGCTACAGAATTCCAAATCACTCGGGAAGATGCCAGGTCCCTTTCCCAGCAAAAAGGAATCCGAATGCCTTCTCTCTGTTCAGAGGATATCGTGGCCCGGGCGCATGTCGCGCCGGCGTATATACCCTCTACCTATGCTGATGATTAATCTACCCGAACAATGCCCTCAGTATTGTGAAGAATCGAAATGGATCTAGGTATCCAGAGCCTAATGACGACAACTTCCAGGTACATGTACGAAGTACATAAGGTAGGTAGGTAAGGTACCTATTCGATGCACGATGGTCGGTACCTAGGTTTCTACGCGGCAGCCTTTTCCTTCCGGCATCGATTAATTCCTTTTTTCCTTTTCTTTATTATTATAACAATAAAAGAATTATTGTTATTCCTTTTCTTTTCTTTTATTTTATTGTCGTAATTGCACTCCACGCTTGGTCTTCCTTTGCGCCTCATCGGGGTTTTCTTCTTGGAGACAGCTGATGGACAGGGAGGGCTGCCAGCTCAGCGTTTGACAGGCAGATGACCATGACCGTGAGCCTGCCTGCAGGCGGTGAGAAGCAGCGTTGATTGAATAGAGCGAGCGAATAATCTCGGCATCCACTCCCCCTTCAAGGAGCCGTGACAACCTGCCTACCTGGAATGGGGTGGGCGGGCGGAGGTGGCGGCGGAGGACGTACCCTTTTTTTCCTGCCCGGCATCCTTCGCTCATCCTCGCATAATTACCCTAAGGTAAGTAACCCTCCTGTTACGAGACATGTGACGAACTCTCGGACTTCGACTTGATGAGTTGGCAACTCCCCACAGACAAAGCTATGGGCTCTCCTACAGTTTGGGGCTGTCCCTTCAATGGACTACTAGGTGTTCATGTGAGTCACGGTGCCCCTTAGGAGAGCAGCCCCGAGATCGCTGGAACCATGATAGCCTCACGCACGTCCAAATTAGTCAAAGAGTCGCGTTATTGTCCCCCACGGCCTGGCTAGCTGGCGGAAGTGAAACCGGGATAGGGTGTCCCTTCTGACACAAGTCGACATCTTGTGCCTGGGGTTCCAGCCAGTTGGCGCAACTAAAGTTGTTAGGCTGCGTCTTGCTAGCGACGGCGTGTAGTTGCTGGGTACCGGCACAAGGCAATAGTGTAGCGTAGCGACAAAAAGAAGAGGCGACATAATAATAGCGATAAATTAGGTAAATTGATGAATGAATAAAAGTCCCTCCCCCCCAAAGACGAGAGGATATCATATCACTCTCGTGGGTGCGCACCCAAGGGCCCGATCGGTGGGCACACTGCCTACGCTGTATAACCCAACTTCAAGTTTGTCGTGGTACTTCATATATGTAATCAATGCTGCAAGAAGGATATCACCCAGAGGCGAAAAGAAATGGGAGGTGTTGAATATTGAGGTTGACCGGTTGGCCGACTCGGTCAAGCAATCAGTCGAAAGGAAACTCGGAGAATAACTACGGAATACCAAGACTCGTATCATCTAGTTAACCGGCCATTGAGATCTTATCCAGCATGACATGAATTCAGGGTCGTCGGTGGCTAGCTGTAGCGTACCTTTCAATGTGTAGATGGTGTAGGTACGGGGGATGGAGGTTCATAGCCAAGGTTACTTACTGTACAGGTAGACTCTAGTTATAGTAGACAGTAGACTCACGCCAGCGCTGCTTCATGGACACATTAATCATGTATGCGAGCAGAAGGGCAGAGTTAGTTGATTCATGCGACTCTATTCCGTATACAATCTACGATTACCGTAGTGATTACATATTTTTATTTACTTGGACTTTATCCCATTTTATCGGCATTAATAAATCTATTTTCCCTCGGGGCCGCTGCACACGTAATCAATAGCATCTCACTCGGTGACGCCACCGTGCCCTATAGCATTCGCCAGCAATCCCCCTTCAATCCGGCGATGCCTACCTACTCCAGGTGCAAATATCATTGCAGCGTCATTACTCACAGGCCTGGATATATACCTGCAGAAACCACACACCTCTTTCAAACGCATTCGGCTCCCGTGGCTCTTAGGGGTGTGATGAGCTTATCATCGTCGTCATGGTTATTGTTGTTCATGTGGGAATGCCGATCACCTTGATGCAATACGCTCGCATCGGATTGCGCCGCATACCTTGGTGACATGACACTGAGATACCATACCACCCTTGGGGTGCATCCCTTCTCACGGGAGCCTCTCCATCCAGCTCGTAAGGTGGTAAGGAGCGATGATTGCACGAGCTGGGTAGACGCCAACCAAGCCAATGTTTTATGTTTATTTATTTTCGTTCATTTTACCTTTATTTTCATTTTCTCGCAATGTTTACTTCTACCATCCCTGTCTGAGATCGCAGGTGTTCTGTCATACCCCAAAATACCGAGGTATGAGCTTCGCGATGACTTCATTGGGTATGGGCGCACGAATGCGAAAAGCCGTCAGATGGTGTCGTTGTTTTCCACATATTTCCCGATTCATTTCGCGCATCGTCCTTGTTGCTATACATCCCTCGCCTGATTATAACGCGGCGTCTCTCCTGGCGGCTTCGACCGATTCGTACCAACGTGCTGCCTTCTGATCTAAAGCTGTGCCGGCGGTGTCCGAGTCTGCGAATAAGTTGCCTACGGCTGTTTCTAGCGGGGTTCCCCATTGATCTCACGACATCCTTTTTGCTGGATACAGGCTTCGTAGCTGACCCTGAGACACCTCGAGTTTGGGCGTTTCCCTGGAATATACTGTGCTGCATTAACATGATCTTTAGACGTTGGGAGGCTGGGTTCTATGATTGCTCTGATGCTCTGCTGATCCGGGAGCTTCGGTGGCTCTTGAAGGAATCGATCATATTTTTGCTGAGAGAGTATCAGGCTTCTGCCGGCATACCGGCATTCGTCAAGTGACTTCGACAAGCGGTATGCCGCTCTCCGAAGAGGGCATCATCAAGAATCAATATATTCCACGGTTTATGACTTTCTTCCGAGCGATCATGTCTGTGGGTTGTATTCGATTAGCATGGAGAAGATATTCATCATCATTTGCTGTACATAGTGAGCCGTATCCGAGCCGAGTCGTCCGGCCAGCCCGATTTTAATCATTTCATTGCGCGCGCGTGACAACTTCGACGCCCAAATGAAAGAGACTCATCATGTATTGTCACTGTACCAGCGAGGTCGCAATCCGGCGGCGACAATCACTGATGCTCGTAACAAACACCAAGCCACGTCCTTTGGGCCGACACCGCCTTGGTGCTTGACCCCAAATATTACCCTTCAATCGAGGTTTACGGCACCAGGATACACTCAAATAGTACCACTCATCATGAGACTCGGGCATATTGGTGGGCGGGGGACTGAATGCTAGCGGCGGAATAAACGCCGCCGTCATGACCCCTTCCTGCAGCTACTCCGATGGTCGTACGGATGAATACAGCTGTTCTCTCGTGGCTCTTCCCTTACCGCTCAAGGGCACGCTATTGATGAGATTTTCACTCGGGAGCTGGACGCATAGTTAGTTATTTGTTTGATTGATAGGTACGTAAGTCTAGATACGTGAAATATGTTCACCCTATTTCTGCGACTGCATGATTAGTAGAGCCCAAGCCATGTGTGTGTGTGTGTGTGTTGGGGGGGGAGGACAACCTGTCTGCCCAACAGGCATCACGGAATCGGCAGGTATGTCTCATTGTTTCTTTTGTCTACATCCTTGGATGCTTTGTTGTGTTTGTAGCTGATTGTGCCAACAGGATTGAACATGAATCACAAGTTGAATTGTGCGAACAATTGATTGAGAACAATGAGCAGCTATAAATCAAAGATGATAAGTAGAGCATTGATATTTTCCTCTCGGTAATAATAAGTTAGGACCTTGAATCAGATATAGAGATAAAAGTGACAGTATATCCTGAGTGGTCCTGGATACAGTTCCGTATTTGAACGCCTTGTCGGGTCCCTTTTTATCATCGATGATAAGAAAATGGGTGAATCACACCGGGAAGTGATATCTTATGATGGGGAGGGCCTATACGTCCAGGTAATTAGAGAAAACGAAGGCTGGTCCATCCTGAAACCTATCCTTAGCTTTTCTTCCGTACCTTCTCGAGCTCACCGCCCTGCTTCACTAAGGCCCTCACGCACAGGAGTTGTGATAGAAGACATGGGGTATCTGAATGTTAAACTCAGACTTTCTGCACCTACCTTTGACCTTGGCTTGGGTTGCTTTGGCCATCCATCTAAAATAGTTGATACTGGTCGGGGTGAGGCGAATCGCGATATGTTGCAGTGGACAGATTCTTATCAGATCAAGATGGCCTGGGATCTCTTCAGCGGAAAAGCAATCTGGAGCGACGACGAGTGGATCGACTTCCAGTTGGGAGGATCACATGGGGAGTATGACGCTTCGTGCACTGATGTGCTTGACGAGGGAGCATACCCTATATTGGAAAACCGCATCTCTGGGGGGCAAGATCTCCTGGAGGAGCTGGACGGCCTTGAGGCAGCACGACCTAAACAGAAGAACAGGCGGATCACCATCCCCGGGAATAGAGAAGATATCTGGGAGCAGCCGACCTTCAGCACAGTCGTCGTGAAACAGCACTTCGAAGACTGGATCGACGAAGTTGCAGATCTCGAGGCGTCGGTTTCTATGCCGGAGGGCACAAGGTACTACAAAGTCGATGACGCAGAAGTGTCAGACAACTGAGTGGTCACTCTCACGCCTTGCACTTATGACAATGTGGTGCCTGACGCTGCTCTGTCCGTTTCTTTCTTTCTTTCCCTGACGGGGCGTAGATAGTGGTTGAAAATTTTGAGCTCTGTTGCCCCGGCGATCGTGGGTTTGATATGGCTCGCCCCTGGCCAGACGTCTGAGGGACTTGGATTTTGGGACGCAACACAATTGTAGGACATAGCGTCTCTCTCCTATTGCTCGACTACCTGACCTACTCAATGTATCGTCAGAAGATCGTAGACGACCGGCACTCTTGGACAACCACGGGGTATGGTAGGCCAAGCAGGAGTGTTGATACGTTATGGTAACAACCCTTCCTCTATG
The DNA here is from genome assembly GCA_022385655.1 of Xylaria intraflava. Taxonomy (NCBI): domain Eukaryota; kingdom Fungi; phylum Ascomycota; class Sordariomycetes; order Xylariales; family Xylariaceae; genus Xylaria; species Xylaria intraflava. Next base: position 15,709 of record MU279831.1, on the reverse strand, counting down.
TATGCTCTTACCCACGCCAATCAGTTGGGCACTCGGTAGGCAATATCAGCACGCTGTGACGGATATGTATGTTGATTAGTGTAGAAGTAAAAGATGGTTATAGGGCTGGCGATGGCTGTTGCATGATAGTTAGGTGGGGTGGCTGATCGGAATTGACGGCCTGGCGGTATACGAGGTGACTAGGTACGGTAGCGTCTTGATTAGACCCCAACTAAAAGTGTCGGCCGGCCAAGGGTTCACATAAATGCGGACCCCCATATCCACTATAAAGTTCGTATATGTATTTTAACAGCGACCAGTACTCTATCGAGGCCGCCGAGTTGGCAAGTGGGCGGGATCGGTATGCGGCCGAGTGGGTTCATCAGTGCCTGACTATGTAACGGCATTAAGTTGGTGCTGACCCTGTTCAGCTCACTCTACAGTCCGTATTGCTCGGCCACTCCGTCTACTGCGACAGGGCAGAGTGGCCGAGCTTCATGTCTGGCCGAGCAGCCGGCCTCCGCCTTGCCACCCCCTTACCACGCTAGCGCGCTGTGGTACGTCCCTAGCGAAGGACTCTGAAACTCGCTTACATAACCCGGGTAATGAACCAATAATAGTGAAATCGTGGCGCATTCTCCCGCGCCGTACCTAAAACACCAGTCCAACCCGTACACTCCCTTTCTTCCTTTCTTCCTTTCTCTTATCTTTTTTCGCTCTTCAGTCTCTATACTCGTCTTCCATCACAGTCTTTCATTGACTTTCTGTTCTTTTAGCTGTGTAAAGCTAACTACACTCATTTTTTACTTGCCGCTCTTCGCCGCTCTTTTGGTACTCGTTTCGGCTCGTGTTGACAGACATTCATTTCGTTCAATATGCGCGTCTCAGCTACCTCGGCCCTTGCTGCGGGCGCTCTCGCCACGCTCGCGTCCGCCTCGGAGAACTACCTTGGCTTCAACACAGGAGCCACGAAGACCGACAATTCGGCTAAATTCAAGGCAGACTTTCTTGCCGAATTCCAGACGGCCCAGAACCTGAAAGGAGCCCCCGGAAAGTTCGACACCGCGAGACTGTACACCAACATCCAGGCCTATTCTACGAGCGACCCTATTGAGGCCTTCGAGGCTGCCGTCGAGAGCAAGACCAAGCTTTTGCTTGGCATATGGGCCTCTGGCACCCCCAACATCAACAACGAGATGACCGCCCTCAAAAGTGCCTTGAGCAAGTATGGCAAAGATTTGGCTGATCTCATTATCGGTGTCTCTATCGGCAGCGAAGACCTGTACCGTGTTTCCGTCACTGGATTGACAAACGACCCGACTGGCGTCGGTGCTGGCCCCGATGTCATCGTCAACTTCATCAAGCAATTCAAGCAGACCTTCGCTGATTCGGCCATTGCTTCTGTCCCCATTGGTCACGTTGACACGTGGGATTCCTGGACCAACGGCACCAACAAGGCTGTCATTGATGCGGTCGACTGGCTCGGTGTTGACGAGTATCCCTACTACGAGAACGGCAAAAATAACACCGTCGAGAACTCAGGCTCCCTATTTGACGCCGCCTACGATGCTACCGTCGCCGCCGCTGGTGGCAAGCCCGTCTGGGTGACCGAAACCGGCTTTCCGTATACCGGTATCAAGTGGGGTGATGCTGTTCCCAGCGTTCCCAATGCCGAGTACTACTGGCAGCAGATTGGCTGCGGCCGCCTATTTGGCAAGGTCCCAACTTTCTGGTACGATCTGGATGACGCGAACGCTGCCAACCAGCAGAGCTTCGCCATCACTAACAACTTGTCGACCACGCCCCGCTTCAACCTCACTTGCCCTGACAATCTCAAGATCACGGGCTCAACTTCTTCAGCTTCGAGCACCGCCACTGGTTCAAGCACCGCCACTGGCTCCAGCTCTACCGGGCTTGCATCACCCACTGCTTCGGCGACTGGCTCAGGATCTAACTCGTCCTCCCCAACCGGTAGTTCGCCTGCCAGCAGCACAACCCCAGGCTCCGGTGCTACGTCTCTAACCATGATGGGTGCCACCTTCGTGGTCGCCCTTTTCGGTACCACGTTGGCCCTCATTTAGTCTGTGTTTGGAAGGATTTAGCCATGATTTAGCGGACTTGGCAACGTCTTTGTTCATTACCACCTGGTTTCTCACCTAGATAAGCATTTGTGTCGGGGATTTTCCTGTCAAAGTTGGTCAGCCAGAAGGGACTTGGACCGTTATATGCACATCTGCTACGTAGAACAGGCTGGCCCCTAAAGGAGTATATTGGCCTGGAACATTGTTTGATACCGTCGCGCGTCCCCATATGTGCTTTCTACTAGTAATAATTCACCCTCGGTTATACGCGCACATTAAGGATGGATGAGTGTCAGCTTGGGATAGCGTTCCGTGTAGATAAAAGCATTCCCAAACTTGTCTTTTTAAGACTTTTCGAATCGATTTCTCCGGACGGGCTCGTGATTTTGGAAAACCGCTAGCTATTGTATATTCATTCGTCGTTGATTCGGTACAAATAGAGCATCTTTCGGGCGTATACACTGCCATCGCGTCTTCACGTTTTGGTTATATATGGTTCCTGGAACGTCGCTAACGATACATTCGCCCAGTCAACTGCAACCCAAAGGAAATACCGACTTTATTGTGTGTACGTGCATATACTGGGGGCATTCGCTCGAGACAATTCTTGAGACAATGGCGCATTCGTTGCCGTGCTAGGATAGACGGGTTTATTTGGGCCTGGGTACGACGCGGTCGGGTAACAATGTCATCCCCGTCAATCATTCACTCGGTACTCAGCCGGTGAAGGTGAACTCTGGAATCGTAATCGTAGAGACGGTCCAGGTTTTGCCACCATCGCTCGTGGTCATATCCCCGGTCACCCCTGGGTTCTTGTACAGCGTGTTTATGTAGTTAGGGTCCGCGACATCCATGATGATCTCGGTATCAGTCCATGCTAATGGCAAAAGCAAAGGAAACGATTATCAGTAATCACCGGTTGACCTTTTCAGCGATGACTGGACTTACTGTGCGCGGGAACGGTGCCGCAGTCGGTCGCGGCACACTCGACGGCACTGCCCCAGCCTTGGGCGTGGGCGTCACTGGTAGATAGGGTTGCCACGACGTTGCCGTTGATGGACACGGTCTGGGTATAGTTCTGAGTGGCGTCGTCGAACTTGTCTAGAGACCGACGGTGCTTCAGTACCCTGTCTGCAGGAATCATGGAACGGATTCTATTCTTACAATGCATCGTGATCTTGTCGCTAGCGCCCGCGGGCGTGGACTGAGACTGGACGGGCATTTGCGAGTGGGCTATGTGACGACCATCAGCAACTACTCGCTTGGCGAGAAGGTATGAGATAAACTCACGCCCGGTTGACAGGAGAGTATATGCGAAGATACTCCATTGATCAGACTGCCAGTTGTCGGCGATACTCTGGATCAAGTCTCCGTTTGACGTGCCCATCCCGACCCAGAGGGAGATATCACCGGCATTGTTGCCAGGCGCGCTCGGTAACGTCAGGGTGGAAGTCGACTCTCGGATGAAGGAGTTAGTGGCAACGGGCCCGGTGCTGAAAGCCGGTCCGAACGCCGCGTCTACCGAGGCGAATGCGGCGGCGAGAGCCGATAGAACCTGGCGTGATGAGGGCGTCATGGTGCACCTAGTTGGCATGGGCCTAGTTCTCTTCTGCCATTTTTCGAGGCCATTCTGCTTTTTATGCTTGACTATCCCATGCAACTTGTCGCACGCATGTCGACGCGTATACGAGCCGCCAGCTACCGGGTTTCACGCAATTGGTGGACTATCTCGAACAATGGTAGACACCTACTCCAAGCCATCACTGCGGCTAAACTTGTTTAAGCGGTGGCCCGCGCAGACGATTTTCCAGATTCTGGTATGTAACAACACCCAGGCCAGGTGAAGCTTTGTCTTCCGGAGGTAGGGAGGCTAGTATTATGTATGTACCGTCTGTAGGTGCGGACGTAGGAAGATTGACAATCGATGCCATATTACAGGGACTGATGCACGACATCCACCGGGAGACAACTCGTTTAGGCCGAGCAGCGGCCGGCAGGGTGAAGAATCAGCGGAGCTCAACCCGAGTGTCTCGTTGGAATACGGATTATCTGTCGAGGATACCTCGTCCAGTGAATTCTCCCTTCTCGTGGGCAACTCACCTTAGCTGACCCCTGGTAACCCCCGATGCCAAAGACTGAATAATACAACTTTGATCGATCCGTTGCTATGGACCGAACAGATCATACAGAAAAGCAGCCAAGATGCAAGTTGCGCGCTTGTCTTGGCGTCGTCTATCTACCCACTCCCATACGCGATCCAACGCGAAGACAATCTTCGTAGGAAAAGACAGAAATGAAGAGAATCCCAGGCCCATCAACTCTGACCCTATGCATACAATTTCCGCCCATCCGTCCCAAATGGTGACGACAACACGTCCTCACCGCTCTAGGAGGCTCTGTCCACGTTGATCGGGAATTGCTTGGTGGTGCCCATGAGCTTAACCCAGGACCGTGTAATGTGGCGCAATGATTTTTACATTGGGAGGGATCCCTCTCCTGGAATACCCACCCGCGAATGTAACGTCAAGACCTGCCTCTTTGACATCGCCACGAAATCCATCAGTGGCCTTGAAAAGGCGAACGTCCGTGGCTTTACCACTCGGCGTTGTTGTGCACATCTTGGTGTAGAACCTAGAAGCATACAAACATTGAAAATTATCGGTTCTCTCATTCCTCATTCGCATACGTCTCTCGCATACATTTGAGGTTTTGAGTCCGATCTGTCACGTCCTTCTGAATGATACACAGCGCCCGGGCCCAGCGAGTAGGAAGCAGCTTCAGCTTTCAGATGAAGGGACAGGAGGGATATGATTGAAGCCCCGTCATCAACTGAGTGGCTATAGCCCTTCGCAGCCTGTATCCCCAGTTCGGACAACGCGACGCATCCCACGCCATTTTCACAAGCAGCACCGCCACCCCTCTTACCACTCTTACCATCTTGCGCAGCTGGACCAATAGAAAAGGAAAGGTGCCGTTTACTCAAAGAGGCGACCTATAGATGGAGAACATTAATATACACGCCGCAGCAGCTGCAGAACCCCTCTCTTACCCAACTTTCTACATTACTACGCGTGATCTAGGCCCCTAACAGAGCGTTTTGGGGCCAAGAACAATACACAGCGCATCTCGGGACCTGCTATCGGCGCTTTCTGCTGTTATTACCTCTCCTCGACGCATCACACTTGGCCGCGGAGCGAATACTTAGGCGATAAAACAGCGTTGCAACCGTCATGAAAGGCCCGCAAACCCATGCTCCTAACATTATAGACAAGTAGCTAGGTTCAGTAAATCTAACATCAGGGCTTGTTGCCACCATCACCAAGACATAGTACAACGCCACGAGTTGCGAGGAAACGTTCCGAGAACAATATCTCCTGCTACTCGGCAATGGGACTCTTCAAACACGACCGGGAGCGGAAACGGGTTCAGAAGGCCGACCCTCCAAGTTTGGAAGACTCTTCGATACGCACCTGGCTAAGACATTTGGGCAAGAAACACAAACCAACAAGCGGCAGGATACAGACTCAAGAGGAATGCCCTGGAAATGACTCGGCCAGTCCAGCTCTCGACAGTCGTCCGCCTTCAAATCATGAAGGCTCTCGCACGACTCAGTCCCTTTGGGACCGCGCATACGACACTCTCGCAAAGGATAACGGGCCATTGTTGAAGGAATACGAGGAACTGCTAATGGGTGCACGAATGACGAGTATGAAAACTTAGAAAAACAAATGCAAATCACAGGACATTGACTAATTTGCAGGTTCCACGTCGAATGACGAGCCTCCTGCGCAGGTTCTGTCACCAGACGACTTAAACCGCGGCATCGGCGGTCGATCTCGGCAAGCCCAGTTGGAAATTATAATTGCGGAAGGGCTGCAACGAGTAGAAAATAAAAAAAAACAATATACTATTGCCGGATACGAATTTTCCTTGACGGATCAGATTGCACGGGCAGCGGACTTTATACTCTGGGCGAAAGACCTGATTGGTGAGGCCGTCAAGCAGTCGCCGGAAGCTTCTATCGCATGGGCCGGTGTCTCCATCGTTCTCCCGCTTCTCACAAACCCTAAGGTTGCAGACGATGCCAACCGTGACGGGTTTACATACGTGACTACTCGCATGAGCTACTACGCTGAACTTGAGACTCAGATTCAGCGACTCGATGGGGACCCCGAGGTCTCTCATGCTTTAGTTATGGAGGCTAAGAACCAAATTGTTATTCTTTATAGGCATATTCTAGAGTTCCAGATCCGAAGCGTCCTACGATTCTACCGGAGCCGCGTCAGTACTTATATCCACGACGTGCTCCCAACAGATAAGTGGGAGCAGATGAGGCTTGAAATCGAGAAGGACGAGGGCATCGTCAACGAAAACCTGCGCCAGATAAACGAATTCACCTCCATACAGAAGCTTCAATCTCTCGACCGTACGACCAGAGACAAACTTGAAGAGGTGCGACTGCTCCTGTCTGTTTCCAAAGAGCAGCTTCGCGTTGCAGAAGATCATCTGGGCGTCGCAAAGAAAACGCTTGAGATACAAGAACACGAAGCCAAACGGATGCTATCTGATAGGCAAAAGGCCTGTCTTCAGTTGTTCCGTCTTACTAGCAGCAGTAAGGATATCACGTATGAATGGTATAAAGATCGTATAGAAAGCCGAGTGGCTGGTACCTGCGAGTGGTTCCTAAAACACGAGAATTTCCAAAGGTGGTTGGAACAAGACTCAGGTCCATTACTGGTCTCGGCAGATCCTGGCTGTGGAAAATCCGTCCTGGCCAAATATCTCGTCGACGAAGGGCTCCCCCGACAGACCATTTGTTACTTTTTCTTCAAGGATCATGATCAAAACACAGTCCGTCAAGCACTCTGTGCGCTGCTTCACCAACTTTTCAAACAGAATCTATCTCTACTCGAACACGCCACAAATCAATTCGACCAAGATGGGCAGGGTTTGATTGACTCAGCCAAGTCGCTCTGGACTGTCTTTAGAAATGCCGTACAAGATCCCCGGGCGGGGCCCTTAATCATCGTCCTGGATGCCCTAGACGAATGCGACGAAACAGAATTTGAGGATTTAATGCGAAACCTAGAGAACCAATTCTACAGCAATCAGTCGAACCATAGCAGGTTGAAGTATCTTCTTACAAGTCGTCCATATGAGCAGATCGTGTCCAAATTCCGGTACCTGCTGGATACATTTCCACATATCCGTATACCAGGAGAAGATAAGTCGGAAACTATCGGTCAAGAGGTAAACCATGTTATCAAACACCGTGTAGACCGGCTGGCAAAGGAAAAAAGACTCCCAGATGATACCAAGAAGCATCTGGAAAGAAAATTGCGGGAAATCCCGAACCGCACATACCTCTGGGCATACCTTGTGTTTGACTTCTTGAATACAGAACCGTTCAAAAAGACACCGAAGGGGGTTGATTCTACCATGGCAACGCTGCCAAAGAACGTGTATCAAGCATATGAACACATTCTCAGCAAGTCCAAGGATCACTCGATGGTTCGGAAGGCCTTGAGCATCATATTAGCAGCGAGTCGGCCACTAACAATCACGGAGATGAATGTTGCGATGAATATAGACAACACATCAAAGTCCATTCACGATCTCGACCTGGAGGATGAAATCAACTTCAAGGAACGCCTCAGAACTTTGTGTGGCTTGTTCGTCTCAGTTCACCATGGCAAGGTTTATTTTCTTCATCAGACTGCGCGAGAATTTCTCTTAGATTTGTCATCGACTACAGCTATTCCGCCAGGACTACATTGGCAAAATTCCATCACTAGCTCGGCTGCACACATGGTTCTTGCAGAACTCTGCGTAATCTATCTTGACTTCCTCAATTTTGACGATATCCCGACAGATGAAAGCGGGAAGACCAGTCAAGACCTCCTCCACAATTACACCTTTCTAGATTACGCTGCTAACAATTGGGGTGACCATTTCGGCGAGGCCTGTGTCGGTGATAATGCGAGCATACTAGCATCGACTTTGAGAATTTGCGATCCCGCTTTGAAGAGCTGTTCGACGTGGTTCGGCATTTATTGGGAAGCTTATGAAGGGCCGGGTGCTCCCACGCGTTTCACCAGTCTTCTCATACCATCATACCTTGGGCACGAAGTGACTGTGAAGCTGCTGCTTAGGAAAGGTGCAAACATCGAGGCTAGAGACGAAGAATATGGCCGGACGCCGTTGTCATGGGCAGCAGGGAGCGGACACGTCATGATCACCAAGATGCTGCTGGAGAAAGGTGCCAACATCGAGTCTAGAGACGAGGATTATGGCCAAACTCCGTTGATGCTGGCAGCGATGAACGGGCACGTCTCGGTCGTCGAGCTGCTGCTTGAGAAAGGTGCCGACATCAAGTCTATAGATAAGAAACTCGGCCGAACGCCGCTCATATGGGCAGCCATGAATGGGCACGTCGTCGTCGTGGAGCTAATGCTTGAGAAAGGTGCCGACATTGAGTGTATAGACAAGAAATTTGGCCGAACGCCACTTATATGGGCAGTGGAAGGTCACGTCACGGTCGTTGAGCTACTGCTGCGGAAAAATGCCAACGTCGAATCTAGAGACGAATTTGGCCGGACGCCGTTATCGTTGGCAGCTCATTGGGGCCAGGCGGCAATCCTCAAGCTGCTGCTTGAGAAAGGTGCCAACATGGAGTCTATAGACAATAAATTTGGCCGAACGCCGCTCATATGGGCAGCGTGGGAAGGGCAGGACGTGATCGTCGAGCTACTTCTAGAGAAAGGTGCCGACCTCGAGTTTAGAGATGGAGTTGGCCAGACGCCGTTGTCCTTGGCAGCTGAGAACTGGAACAGTGTGATGGTCAAGCTGTTACTTGAGAAAGGTGCCCATATCGAGTCTAGAGACAACATTGGCCAGACGCCGTTGACACGTGCAGCCAGGAACGGGAAGGACTGGATCGTCGAGCTGCTGCTGGAGAAAGGTGCAGACATCGAATCTAAAGACGAACTTGGCCGGACGCCGTTGATACGTGCAGCCGAGAGCGGGCGGCACAGGATCGTAGAGCTGCTGCTAGAGAAAGGCGCCGACATCGAGTCTAGAGACATAAGTAGCCAGACGCCGTTGTCGTCGGCAGCCGAGAGCGGGAGGGACTGGATCGTCGAGCTGCTGCTGGAGAAAGGTGCTGACACCGAGTCTAGAAACAGACTTGGCCAGACACCGTTGTCGTTAGCAGCCGAGTACGGGAACCCCACGGTCGTCAAGCTACTGCTAGAAAAAGGTGCCGACATCGAGTCTAGAAATTCAGTTGGCTGTACGCCGTTGTCGTTGGCAGCCAAGAACGGGAAGGTTATGGTCGTCAAACTGCTGTTGGAAAAAGGTGCCGACATCGAGTCTAAAGACGAATTTGGCCTAAAGCCGTTGATGTGGGCAGTCAAGAATTGGAACAACGTCGTCAGGCTGCTGCTGGAGAATGGTGCCGGCGCGAAGCCTAAACATACGTCTGGTCGAAATCCGGATTCGTGGGAGACCTCATGCGCTGATAGTTATCGGCGTAAAACGATCTAGCCGTGGTCTAAGTCATCGCGAAATCTGGAGACCCGATGGGCTGTCCGGACCACGAAAGCGTTGCCTAATGCGCGTAGAGGTATTCGTTCCAACTCAGTGCGCCGGTGAGCTCCGCTGTAACGACAACATTGCTATAGCGGTGGTGAAGCTCAAGAAAAAAAGGTATCGAACATGAATTCGAATGGCAATACATTCTGTACTATCTTAGGTACCTGGGTTATCTAGAGGGACTCGTGACTTTTCTAATTATCTTTTCTCAAAAGTCGTCAAGCTATGCGACGCTCTTATAATTACAGCTGATATGCGCAGTCGCCCACGGAGACGAGCAATGAAAATCAGCTAATTTCCCACTAAAGCGCTCGCGATGTTGGCATGTATAACGACCATGGTAACATGAACCCATGGGCGGTTGGGATCGTTGACTATGCCACTTGTCAGCAACTGTCCCGGGACACAAATCGTATATTATTCTGTCGGCGAATTAATGGCCCAACTTACCCGAGGTGCCAGGGCCTTTCCACCGGAAATCGTACATGCCGTTGAATGGGCGTACGCCCATGAGACCGCCGAACTCGATATCGCCACGAGACTTGAAGGCAAGCTCGACCTGTAGCGCGTCCGTGTCGGGATCGCAGCCGTACACTACAAGGCAGTAGGTCAGTAATGGCGATTCATAAATTTTGAAGTGGTGATATAGCTTCGTTTATTGGGAATTCCAACCATGGGAGCACGCAGGGGCAAAATGGTACGCAGAGAAGCGAGTAACAAACCCGGGATTAACATACCGACGTCCCAGACCGCTCTTGGGTCCGACCTCTCCGTCATAAACATTTTAGTCGTATTGTCCAACGGCTCATACTACAAATTGGAAAGTCAGACGGACTGCGGATGATTGATATGCCACCGAATGGAATTGATGACTATGCACAACACACCTCGCCGTTGATCACTGCGCGCCGAGGCGGGGTCCACGGCAGGGTTATAACGCCATCGATGAGCTGCAGCTCGCTTGTCGAATTCCCGGCAGGACTGACGAACAGGTGTTGGTCACCGCCACCCCAGTCCCATATGTTGAGGAAATGGTTGTGAATGTCCGGGTACGAGGCATTCTGTAGCTTTAGGGCGAAGCCCCCGCTGATATTGTTTGATAGTGGTGGTCCAGGGGGAATGACACACGCCGAGACGACAGCAATAGCTGAACCGAGTAACAAAGAAAGCGACCGCAACATCGTGGGCATGGGAAGTGATGAACCGACTGAGTATGACTCTAGAGAATATGGCCTTGGTTGATTTGACTGTTTCTCTCTCCTCACGATTCTTACAAACGCAGGGAGCCGGTGTATTTAAAGTCGATGGTATTTCCGCTAGCTCTCGAACGTTGCGACGTCGACCGGCAACAACCTATAGATTAGCCGATAGAAGCTGACCTCGGACTTCAATGAATTGCATGATGAGGTTGCGCCAAGCAATTTTACGATGACCAGCACAAGTTTCCTGCATATTTTATTGCAGTCTAGAAGGCCCACGCGAGGGAACAATTGGGTGTACAAATTGTGTGGTTTTTCCCATCGTACTCTATAGCTGAATGGCCTTAGGGGATCGAGCCCATTCAACTTCGATTAGTGTGGGCGCGGTCCCTTCCAGTTCCCCCATGATGTGGCTGTCCAGTGGGAGTCAGCGGATGCGTGCAGGAGCTGATAACATCCAGACCCGGTAGTGTACCCCAGCTGGACCCTAGAAAACATCGCCCCCGGACGCCTGCTTGTAAGACGGGCCGACGATATTCTGCCGAAGTAACGCTCTGGTTGTATGGGACTATACAGAGCAGGATTGCTGGCAGAGGCGTCAATGAGCCGGCCAGGTATAGGGACTAATGTACACCGTACACGCTTTACCAGGTATTTCCACCAAGTCCCATAATGTATGCCCGTCGGCCAGATTATTCTAGCGAAATAATACCATACGAACTTATCAAGGGTGGTTAGGATTACGGTAAAGACTCTCCTGTGTATACGGTGCTGGATCGAGGTATTGACAATCCAGAACCACCGCCACCTTGAGACCCCGGTGTCCGAACAAAATGTCTCGGAATCAACATCAGCCGCATTGTACGGCGAAATCGGTGTGATTATGAAGTTGATGGTACGCTATCATCGGGGGCCATATCGGTTGAGACCTTGGGTAGCATTGGGCCAACCGTCACGGATGGGCTGATCGTCAATTCGTTGGGTTCTTGTTGTCAGTCGAATTAGCGGTGAATCAGCCGGTGATATCCTATCTGAGGTGGTAGTTCGCCTACATGTATATCCAGTATATGTTAAATGACGGAGTTTGTGTTATATATGGCCCGTATAGTCAATGTGTCTGTCAACGGCGTTCAGGTGCTCTGAGAGATAATTATCTACGGTATAGATTGCTTTTGACAGGAATCCATTTCATATTCAATGAAGCACCTATATGCATTTGTATCTCGATACTGAACTAGTGTCCGATACGTTCAGCTTTACCCAAAAATAAGTATGAAGCGGTTGCGACGGCATAGTTGTAGTGTGTGTATCTAGAACACCGTTGCTTCTACACTACCATAACCACAGGCATTATACCTGCCCGTCTAACACGACTTTTGAGTCCAGCGTCCGGGGTCCCAGTTGCATGTCTCGGCACCTTTCTTGTGGACCGTTTCGTGGATTTATGATAGGCTCTAGCAATAGAGGTTTGGTACAATGCTTAAGTTCGACGGCCCGTCCGAGAGATCTGGGGATATTCAGTCCCAACGCGAACTTCTCGCCTATTCATGCCTTTTCCATTCATCTTAGCATGTGCCATCGTGAACCAATAACTGCCAGCAGCATGGCTTTCACTCAGAGTGACATTTTCTCAGCAGCTCACATCGATCTGCATGTTGAAGAGACAGTTCTGGGTGTAGTGGGCCTTCTATCCCCAAGTGTTGTAGTCGTACCTAGGACCCTGCCGATCTTGGATTGTGTGCATTATGTATTGATGTAGTATTATTGGCGCTCCTGACAATCCGTAGCCTTGGCATGACGCACAGGCGGATGGTATGGGATGATTTCGTCTGATATGGCTGTTAACGGTTACTCTTACCGATTCTGTAAACTGGATAATGCACGTATTACACCATAACAAATATCCCTTGGTTTTAACCCAGACGTCGTTCCACTTTCGAAAGGCAGAGACACGGCACCCTCATCTCGGTTATACTTACCTGGTCGCCTGTTATCCGTTATTACCGTTCATGGGGGCCGAAGGTTTTCTACAAAGCGCGCCAGGTTACTGACCCCTAGAGCCGATATGACGCTGACAGACTAAATAATCAGCAACGTAGAGCTGTATGGGATGGCGTTTGTCGGTACCTTTTTCTGTGAGCGGGAATAATCGCGAGATTCTGAGCATGAGATCAAACTGAGTCGAAGAAGCCACCTAATCCTATAAAAGACGTCCCGAAAATGGACTATCAACTGTAGTCTAGAGAAGGCTGTCCGACTATATTATATGAACAAGCCGATCCGATCCCGTGAATGGGCTGAAGCTAGGACGATGAACGACGTGCGTTGGTGGTATAGTGCATTCAGCCTGAGGGAATATCGAGTAGCGACGCAACCCGGTAGATGAACAGTCATCGATATCCCGGACGGGGTTGGAGGACATTGTCGGCGTTCATGCAGACAGCCTGGACGCGGTCACTAAAGATGTGGCTTATGATTACGAACAAAACCACGCCGAAGTCGAGATATGTGAGCCCGAATGTAGGTAGTCATGGTAAATCCGTATTGGCCCCCGAAAACGCCGGTGGAGGTCGCGAAAACTTAAAAGTAGAAAAGTCACGTCAAAGATGAATGCGATGTACAGAGACAAATGACGAGCAAGATTGGTGACCGAATCAGCAGCTTCGTGCGATAGACCAGCACACCGGCGAGGATCTCCTGGGGACTAGTAGCGGACCCAGGCTTTGGGGTAACCGCTTTAGATCTGTCCGCCGGGATAATCACATCGGTAATAGTATAGTTACCAAGCGCCAGAAGTGGTCTCCCTATGAAGCCACTAAGGCGTAGGATTGTGAGTCCGGCCGTATTTCTCATCAACACGTTGCCTACCAACGGGCGCGAAAGCTACAGTAGGTAGATCATACGCATGGTACACGAGAAGACGATCGTGCACTCCACTCCATGGCAGGGTGTGTATAGGGCCAATTCTGGGGTCCAGGGCGTGTAAGGTATGAAGCCGGAGCTGGAGAAGACGGATTCGCGTCTCTCTGCCGCCGGATGGGGCGCTCGAGGGACACAGGGCGGCATTCTAGCAGTGCTTGATCAGGGTCCGGCCATCCGCGGCGCAAATCCGCGGCGCAATGCGGAGGAGTAATGCCGAGAACACGGTCCGTAGTGGGTCAAGATGCTTGGTTGGCGTAGATACGGCCTTGGTTCAAGTCGGCTCATGAGTCGGGGGAGATCCTTGGGGGTTCGGGCCTGAGAAACTACCGCATATATTCCAATCTAAGATGGTCGTTTATCACCGTTGAGTGCTTACAGCGTCGGTGAGTCCATAGATGTATGCATATTTTAGTAGGCAATGCGAAGATTGGCAACAGAAGAACTGTGATGAGACTTGCCAGGACCTCCAGGTTGATCGTGACATGGGTACTACAAGGGGTAGTAATAGTTACAGTATATATAGTATTGGTAACACTATACATACTGTGCCCCATAAAAAGACAACCAAGCTCCCATACGCCTGGTGGTCCGTGCCGCTGCCAGACCGGATAACACTCTTCCGACGGTCTAACGTGTCACGGAAGTGGCCCCTCATCGTGTAGATAGTACTGATCACACTGTTTGTACGGTGAGCACGTGAAAGGGAGTCACGTGCGCCACTACTATAGAAAACCCTGTATATAGCACTCTCCTCCACCCATTCCGGCAGTGGTACGTACTCCGGAAGGTCTATAAGAAGAGTAGTTTCTCTCCGTAGACCTCTACGGAGACTACTACTCTTCAGAGAAATCATAGAACGTCAATTTTACCTACTTCTAACTGCCCCTACGGTGCTTGCTTGTTTCCGGCTATATTCATCTTCCGAAGACCTCTCGCGACCTCCGTGAGAGTTATGAGCCCGGCTTGCCCACAAGCCGGAATCCCTTTACAAGACCGTAGTTAGACTCTTCCATTCTATTCACTCTCCGTTATCACCCATTGCCCAGCATGTCTACGAAAATGGACCTCCCTACCGACACCTCTCTGAAGGACACTCGCGACTGGCCTAAGTGGTTTGAGCAACTTCAATTCCACGCCTCCAATCAGGAGGTATGGTACCTCATTGACCCTGACGCGGAGGACGCAGAACCTATCATTTCATCCCCTCCTACCAAGGCCTCTGTCAAAGAGGAGCTTCTGCGTCCCTCCGTGGAAAGGTACAAAAAGGCCTATAAGGAATGGCTCAACGTGCCAGAACTGGTTCGCGGTGATCCTCCACCCTACGAGGAACCTGTTCTCAGCGAGGAGAACATCGAGGCCAAGTACAAGGAGAAACGGAAAGCCTTCAGTAAAGAGGCTTCAGAGACTGCAGGTATCACCAACCGTTACAACCTTGTTTACAACTGGGTCATGAAGACTGTGGCCGCTGGCCAGCTGCAACCTGCTACTTCGAATCTAGCTATCCGTGGCCAGACTACCCTTCAGGCGCTCATTCGTGAGCTCCGAAGTAACCTGGCACCCTCGGACGAGACCACGAAGGAGTATATCGCAGAGGAATACAGGTCGATTCTCGCTATGGCCAAAAACGGCAGCATCAAACCAGAGGTCTGGTATAGCCGCTGGCAGAGTGCCTATCTCCACTGCAAAGCCCACAACATTCCGGAGATCAACGAACCACTTGCCACGAAGAATTTCCTGCGTGCAGTAGGTCACAAACTCGCACCGGAATGGGCTAGCCAGACGGCTGGCATACTACTCTTCATGAAAAACGAACCAGCCGTTCCTCGAAGGTCCTTAGAGGAGTACGCCAGACAATTCTACGACTACATTTACGACAACGAGATGGTCGGGAAGAACAGCAAATCCGGCGTCTTCGCAACCCTAGGCGGAGAGGGT